>DF358146.1:55682-65927 GCA_000787875.1 Solanum virginianum | reverse complement strand
AAATCTGATTTTTTTCACAAGTTGAAGTGGCTTAAAGGTGTTGCTTGTAAGTCCTATTAAAGAGACAATTTTGGCTCATTTTCTCTTGAATATTTAACCTTATTTTATCAAGTTAGTAATGTACCATTTTTCCCCTTTCACTTGGGTCTTAATGGGTTGCAAATTGATGGGCCTTTGTTGCCCATTTTTTCCCTTTCTATTTAGTTAGTTGGGCCTAAATCATCAAACGAATCATAATGAGCATGGGCCCTTTTTCTATTCTTCTTGGGTTGAAAATATAGTACATTTATGATTCTAAACCATGACCTAAGGTTACACCCTTAACACATACTTTATTCATAATCGAACTTGGATAGATTCGACGTCGGGCCTCAGCTCCGTCTAGCTAGCAAATTTAAGCTAAGCAAGTAGGTGACTCACCTGCTAGCTTTCTAAGTCATACAAGCACCTCACTTCTCCCACTTTATTTAAGGCCACGATCTCCTTGATTTGACTTAAAACTTGTATACACTCGACCTTCTTCAGCGTTAGACGTACATATCGCCCTCTAATTTGAGATTCAAGCACTTTTAAAAAAATACGCTAATTTGACCAAGACATATCATGTTTCACGTGCATAGGACTAGTACATGTGATGTGCTGGGTGTTACAAAAGTGCAATCCCGTTCTTTTTATTACTTTACCCAAGCACTTTTAAAAAAATACGCTAATTTGACCAAGACATATCATGTTTCACGTGCATAGGACTAGTACATGTGATGTGCTGGGTGTTACAAAAGTGCAATCCCACTCTAGCCACAATATAGAGAAATAGTGTTATCGTTCGTCCCTACATAGTCAGATCATATGGGCAAAGAAGTATGTGTTAGTATGTAAAATGTAGTTATGCACATATGCCATCAACCAAAGATCATAGCATAATAGCAATATACATAATCATAATCGATAGAATAAGGACAAGATATGAATGATTAATGCATATTTAAACTACGAATAGAATTATCATAAAAGCTTTCATAACCTAGAATGCATATGTGGTAATAAGACCATAAACAATAATAAGACCATATAGACTATTACATGGAATCATGATTTTCCCTCGGTATCGAGCGATAGAGGAAGCTACTTTACCAAGGTAGACTCGACCCTCACTCTATAGGCCCTATCCTATCACGATAAGGATTACATGTCTATAAAGACCCCACCCTTTCAACTTTATCCTAATACAATGAGTATGACAAGAACATAATGCTATATAGATCCATTAGCTAGCTTTATATGCCGATAATCATAAACCTATGGTGTCACATAGTCATGAGACATGAGATTTATGTAAGGACCCTTGGGGATAATCTCCCTCACATAAGCTCATTCGGTACAAAGTCAAATCCAATAGAATAAATAATTATGCATATGCATAGCTTTCAACATAATTTATACTTTATCAAAATCATACTTTAAGAGCTCATAAAATACACATCATAACATCATGAAAATATATTATATAATAGTAATATTCCATCTACATAAATTTTCATATTTTGTGGGTATACACCCCATCTTAACATTATTTCATTAGCATTAGGGTCTTAAGTCACTATCATCATCATCATCAAAATAGACTTTCATACCTAGAATCATATCATGAAAATCATAACTTTGTCATATGAAATTAGGATCATATGTGAGTTCATGAGTAATTGAGCCAAAATCATGCAATTTGTTGATAATCATGTAGGAATCATGCAATTGAAATTAATTTGGATCGTTTATAAAGGAACCCACATCAATTATACATGCCTTAATCATTATTTACTTGAAATCACTTACATTCACTTGGAAATCACAGTAATCACATAATTTCTTCATAATTCATACATATATAGGTATAATAATAAAGTAGTAATCATAATCCAACCATTTAGAATGTTATCATAAGAACCCATAAGAATCCATGCTTGAACTTTTAGAAAAAATAGATTTGAGTTGAGCTTCATGGATAAATCTAGTCCATGAATGATACCTACATACCTTAAATGAAGAACCTTAGGAATTGTGATGAATAAACCTTGAAATCCTTGGCAAAAGATTTAAAACCTAGCTCTAATGGATTCCTTGCTTAGAGAGAGAAACTTATGAAATTTGGGAGCAGTTTTGAGAGTGAATGAATCATAATGAAATAGGAATAGGTTTTATAGGATTTGAGTCAATTAATATAGATAAGTGGGTCAAAAAAATATAGTTTAGGAGTTAAACAGGTTGAAAAGGACCAAAAAGCCCTCCATTTAAAAACTGTTGGACCTATCTACAAGCCACTATTTACAGGCCATAGACCAAAGTACAGGTCATACTCAGCCTTCATACTTTAAGTGCCACAAATACTTAGCTACTAGAAATCGCACTTCTCAAACCATGAACCAATAATATGGTCCATAGTTCCATTTACGAGTCGTAGATCCCCTCGTAGAACCTCCCAAAACTTAGAAAAAATATCCATTTCTCAGGGCCCTTTTCACAATCCAGTATATGAACCCTAATCCCATTTACAATTCATAAATTCCTTTGTACTAAGACTTTCACAAACCAAAATTTTTTAATAACTTTAAAACCTCAACCATAAAACCTTTTACGACTTGTGGTTCAATCCATAAGTCATAGATTGGGTCATAACACCAGTTAGTCTCAAAATTTTTAATAATTTTTCATTTTCTCGGCTATTCAACATGTGGGGTGCTATTGAAAGAATGATGAATGATGTGGGTAAAAGGACGATTCTCATCTACTAATAATGTACTCATCTTATAAAAGGATAATTCTAAGTTGATAAGGTTTTAATGAGATACTCTTATTGCGATGAAGCTATGTTGCAAAGCATATGAATATATATTCCTATAATTTTTGTTTAAGCTATCCACTTGGATTTGACCTAGCACCAAATGGATCTTGATTTGGGGTTCGGTAAGGGAATCCTATAAGCAACCTCTTGATTCATTAATTATATATATATGTCACCATAGGAGTCTTTGTAGGCTATAGCTAGTAGATCCATGTACTGCTCATGGTGGGAATCCTCCACTTGGCCTCCACTGTTTCCTCTAAGGTGCACACCATGGAACCCCTCATGGCCCATGGTGCACACCATGGTCTGTAGAGGTTGCCGTATAGTGCACTTCATTAAATTTTTACTACATTTCATTAAGGGGATTTTGGGTAATTTTTCAAAAACCCTTTCTCTTTTAAGACGTTTATGCCTATCCTAAAACCCCTTAATCATTCCTTAGTCTATTATATTTACTTCACTCTCATTCCAACACTTAGTTTCTAGAATTCAAGCTCCTAAACATTATTAAAGCCAAATCCTTGATTCAAGCTAAGGTCTCAAGTGTGCTTTTAAGTTCAATTCTATCTCAACCTAATCTTGCTAATTCAAACAAGGTGTGTGTGATTTCATTCATGATTACCTTCTAATCATAAAGCCCCAAAATTCATATCTTCAATTTCATGATTTCTAAGTATAATTTTCAAGTGGGTCTTGTGATTTAGCTTCAACTTGATGAAATTAAGTTATGGATTAGTTTCAATTAATGCTTTTAACATGATTTAAGTCATATTATGTCAATTTACATGAATTGTATCATAATTGAACATGCATGTCCCTTTTTATGATGAATTTATGCTAGGTAATTTCAAGTATGTTTCAATTGTTGATTTGTTTATGGATTAAGTATGATTTCATCTTACTATGATGTTTTATGTATAAATTTCAATGACCCATGTTATTCTCTCATTCCTCATGGCATATGCATGCATGAACAAGGTTTTCCATGAGATTTATGATGTGGGTTGATATCCAATTATGATTATGATTATGGTTTAAAGTCAAGTATGGTTATGACGTGAAATATGATCACATAATGTCTATGACTGGTATTAAGCACTTATGGGTGTGCTTACATCCACATGTACAAGTATAAATGACCTATTCCTATGTATATAATCATGAGTTGAATTATGATTTAGCTTTTAAGCCAAATATGTATTAATTGAAGTATTATTTGGCTTTTAAGTCCAAGTATGCATGATTATGAAGTATGATTTGGCCCTTAAGCCTAAGTATGCATGATTATGATTTGAAAAAGTCTTAGGTTCCTATTTTGAGCATTTGTGTGTATGTGTGTGTGTGTGTGTATATATATATATTCTCATGGGCTGATGACTTAGCATCGAATTAGATTGGAGGTAAAGGCTTGAGGAGTCCTTAAGTAAAGCCTATCTTTCTCATAACTATGTGCTATTGTTGGATCATGTTTTTCCCAATATGGATGATTATGTACATGTAGTCTACTCTCAAAAATGGGTCATGTTCCTGTAAGGAGAGGTATAGTCTACCTTTGGCAATTAGGCTACTCTTACCCAATGTAGAGGCAACATCGGAATTGCATGTAGTAGCTCGTATGGTCTTATATGTTAGTTGAGGTCCCATCCCTGCTATGTTTCTGTATAATGTGGCATTCATGCTTCATTATTTAAGGCATCTTGATATGGTATTCCTTCCTATATACTCCTTTTTATATATATATGTGTCCTTGTCATCTAACATTGAAATGCAGGTTTATCATGTTCATGTGCATTTCATGCCTGCATACTTAGTACATTCTAACATACTAATGCATATTTTTGCCTATATGATCTAACCATATAGGGACCAGAGACTTTTCTCAGCCACCTCTTCACGGCTAAATTCGATTGTGGAAATTTGCTTGTGGTGAGTCCTTTATTCCAAAGACAATACCCACCTTCTATCTTCCTATGATATGTTATGGTTACTTTATGTTGCTTATGTTGAGATTGAGCCCAAGACATGTCTTGGCTCCCATCTCACTATGGTTAGAGGTATTGTTGGACGCTATGTTATGTATGAATGATGTTATGCTATGTATCTATGGAAGTTATCCCAAAGTCCTTACCCTATGCTTGTTATGTGATGTATAGCAAGTTAGTGAAAGTCCTAAGTCCCTATTTTCCCATAGAGTGTGTCCCATGCTCCTTTCCCCTTAGATTTAATTGTTGAAGATATGTGATGGCAATCCCATTCCCCTATTCCCATATATTTTGTCATACTTGCCCTACCCCTTAGCTATGTTTGATGATGTTTATTCCACACTTTCTAACCAATGATGGCGTAAGTATGCTATAAGACTTGCTTGGGGATTTTCGGGTTCCCTTTCATCATATTATACCTAGGTGATAGGATTGGGTGGTGACAGAAAATAAGAAATATTATTAAAATTTCCCTATAGCCTTCCAAAGATAGGATATTAATGGTCTAATCAAAGAGACTCTGCTAGGCATTTTCTCTTTTACTTGTAAGAGTAGTGTATCTAATACTTCCATACCACCCTATCATGATCCTAAATTAGGTCTTGATAGCTCCTATCACAAAATCTCAGTAGGAAATCCAAAATAAACAAAAGTGGCAAGTCTTTGAACATTAAGAACTCACCGCAATCAAAATAGCAAGTACCTCAAATCATTAGAATTAATGAGATTGATTATACTAGGTGATGTGTCAATAATAAAAGGAATACAAAAGTGTAGTATGAGTGCCACAATATGAGATACTTATTTTGCATAATAGGCTGATTAATCTCAAAAAGACACTATATAAATATAAAAATCATGATAGTGCTAAAACTATGAATCAAAAGCTACACTTGAAAGCTATATTTAGAAAAGGGCGGTGAAAATAATAATAATAGAAAGGACATCACAACTCACAAAATCATGTCACAAAATGACATACAATATAGAATGATGCAAAATGCATATATTTCCAATGCATAAAAAAAAGCCACAAAATTTCGCCGTCGATTGCCCCATATGCTCCCTAAGACATTTTGAAGATTCATTAGAGATCAATTATATATGCAATAAAAATAAAATCCAAAATATTCCTTGAGCCTCATAGAATGATCCCTCGAGCTCATCAATATAAATATAGAACCCAAAATTATCCCATGGGGCATCTAAAATATACCTTAAACTTATTAAAGAAATAAATGGAGAAAGGGTCCCCAGGAGCATCACAACATATGTAAGTAAAAGTATGATATCATACGAATAAAATCATAGAATATAGTGTACTTAAAATAAATTTCTTTTTAAAATATGAAAATTCTTAAAATGGTGAAATTTTTCATTAAACTCTAGATTTCTCCCATGACTTAGATGCTCTCTTGGGGAAAAAATAAGTAAAACTAAGGCATATATGTTTCAAAACTGAATGTATATATTCCTTAATCTCTAACTCAAGATATGATCCAAAGAAAATGGTCAAAATGCATGACTTTGTGCCAATCACAAATATAAACCAGTAAATTCACATATCACACAAGATAGGATAAACACCCTTCACAGTATAGATGTGCTAATATAAACTTCTGCCAATCTATGTCCAAGGCCTCAGGCCCACAAATCTCAATATCATAGATAAAATACCATCTTTGTAATAAGACATATAAATACTATACACAATCAAAGAAACCATCTATAACCAAGTTCATACCCCTAAAAAAATTCTATGGATTCTATACTACTAATTCAAAACTAAAAGCAATCTAAACTATGGTATAAGGCTAAATTACTAATCTAGAATCCTAAAAATGGTCAAAAAATGCAACTAAGGATCACAAGAACTAGAATCCACCTTACAACCTTCCTAATTTTCATGAACTTATAAAATATATAGAATCATGCTAAGCTTAGTTTGAGAAATTAAGTCGTAACCTACCTCAAAGCTTAACCACAATCATGTTCTCAAGTCTTAAAAACATGACATAAGATAGAAGGAAAGAGGCTTATCCCCTAAGCATGAGGATTCACCAAATAGGGTCTGCAAAGTAAGTCATAATAATGCACGAGTATAAGAAGGGATGGATAGTCCATCCCTACATTGTATATAATATAGGCAAAAACAATTTGTTAATACATTTAAATGTACTAAGTATGTGGTCATAGAATGGTCATATAATGCAATATTGACCATAACTACAAGTGATTCAATAAAATAGTTATGTTAATGGATGAGTAAATACATAAGTGAGAATGGATGATTAATGAACTAATATCTATAAGAAGTATCATATGAAGCATTATAGAAGATCACACATATGTAGGAAGTAATTGTAACAGATAATAAGACCATCTAAGCTAGAACATGGAATCAAATATAATCCCTACATTAAGAAGGGGGAAGAATACTTTCCAGGGTATACTTTACGATGGTGCATTCATTCATTCATTAATATGGAGCTCTACATGCGGATCCACTATCCTAGCCTATAAGGAAACCTATGGTGGCACGAGTTTTAGGCAAAAGGATTCTAATAGCATTCCCTTAGGAAGCAAAACATTAGGTTTCCAGGACGAACCTCACCTCAAGCATTCTTGGTACTAAGTCAATCCCACTAAATAATAATGTGTAACAAGTTCAGTCATAGCCTTTAAGTCTCAAGATAATACCAATGATATACATAGGATAGCTCATTAACCTTTGTGATTCCAAATGTGAGAATGGTTCTTCTCATAAGTAGAATCTATGATTTAGGTGAGAAAACCTTTCACAAACATGCCATTATTTATTAAAGGACTTTCATGGTCATTTCAATAGGTTTTTTTAAACCTTTGGTTGAGATTGAAGCCCTTATTATTCAAGTAAGGATTCACTGTAAAATTAGGGTAGACTAGGTGGGTTCAATGTCAATTCAATTTTAAAATATGCAATTCAAAGATATTATGCATAAACTCAATGAAATATCATCAACTAGAATAGTAACCAAAGCAAACTACTATGAAGTCTCAAAGTACTAGATAGCTTGATACAGAAATACCTTGTAAATCATAAATTTCATGCAATTGTATATTAATTTATATCAAAATAAGTCAATCAGTAGTAAATAAGTCATTATAAGTGCAATATAAGCAATATCATAAAAACCTATGAAACTTGCATATATGAAATTGAGATATTTAGTTGAAAAATGCTTAGGCTCCATGGCTGGAAGGTACCCATGGATTAAACCCATTGTCATGACCCAAGCCTAGGGCCTAGATTTCACATAGGGAATGAGAAACCCAGAGGAATCTCAAATAAGCCTCATAGTATATATTAAGCACATTATCGATAAATAAATAAAAATGAATGAAAACTAAGAGATAGGGACTATGGAAAATCAACATAAGCTTAAGAGATAAAATCAAATCCCTACAAGCATCCAATAATACCTCTAAACATAGATAGGGCAAAAGTCTTACAAATGTCCCAAGCTCACCCTCAAAGTGACATAAAGGTGTTATAATCATAGAAAGGGGCTATATTCCTCAAAACTAGAGGACTCACTAACAAAGTAAAGTCTTCAATCTATTAATCAATTGTGAATGTAAGGAGGAGGAGGATCACCAAAACCTACATAGTGACATCATATAGGCAAAATAAGTACTATAGAATATACTAAGTAAATGGGATGCAATACATCAAGAAAATCATACGGCATATCAAACAAGATGTGTTATCATAACAAGGACAATAAGCTTAATATGAAATAGATGCTCAATGCTCTATTACAAGCATGCTTGGAAGAGAATTAAACTTAGTAACATATCATGTACATATATATGTAGGAGGAGACCTTAACTGACACTAAGAACATGTGTGATACTACATAAAATTTCGATGTTATCTCTATACCAGAGAAGGATTAGTTCACTTATTACCAAGGTAGACTATACCCCACCTTGAGAATGTTATGAAATAGAGCTATATGTAGATCCCCTAGATAATACACAATCCTACTATGGCACGTAGTTATGAGGCAAAGGACATTTTATAAGGACCCTTGGTAATAGTCCCTCCCCCCATTAGGCCTCATTCTGCATTAAGTTTAGTCCCACGGAATGCATAAATCTAAACATACATTCGTAAGCTCATCAACATAAATATATCATGATAGGAGTACCTCATTTACTTCATAACCCTTTCAAATAAGAATTATCCTTTCACAAGAAGGTGTATCATATAATTATCATAATAAGGGATTCACAAATCATTTCATAACTTTTGTATACTTGCATAGCATATAGTGAAACCCTTCATCATGCTTAACATACTTTATCATAGAATTTGGCATATCAAATGATATCATGCTTGGTCGGTTAAGGTATAAAATCATTAAAAATCATGCATATATAGAGAGTCATACTCAAGTTCATGGAACCAATCAAGTTAAAATCTTTTTCAAACAACCCAACATAATTATTTCAAAATCCTAGCCATAAGAATATGAAATGTAGCATATTAAAACCAATAACTTCATCACATTACATGTACATAGCTCATAAACCTCAAAATACATCATAATATCAACACTTAGAAAGAGTTCATATAACTTCATGAGATATTCATAGATAGGAGATTAATGTAGAAGAGAAATATTTTAGCTTTATGGTGGGAAGGACCTCACAAATCAACTCACATACCCTAATTAGATGACTAAGAGAGGAGGGTTAAAGTTCAGAAGGAAAGCTTATGAAACCCTAACTTCTTTTCCTTATTCTTGAGAGAGTATTCTAGCCTTGAAAAAATATTTTTGGGAGTAAATAAAGAGTAAGTGACAGTATTGGGGAGGAAAGGTTCTGATATGAGTAGTATAGGGCTTAAAACAACCTAGTTCTAGACATAGGGAATGAGAAAAGTTTAAAAATACCCTTACTTAAAACTGCAAAACTTAAACAACGACCCCTGTTTATAGGTCGTAAATTAGACCATGGGTTATAGAAATGGAGCTTCATCCTATTGCATTTTGGACCCTCTAAAAATGTCTATGAAAATCAATTTACAAGTTCCTTCTATGGCTTATAGATTGGTTTACAGTACATAAAAGAGGCTCGTGAAACTATCAAACGCTTAGAAAATTTTCCAACTTAATAGGTCCATCTATGCTCCCATTTATGGACCATAAATAAGAGTATGACTTGTCTTGTTGGTTTATGCTTCGCACTTTAGAAACACAAAACTTAATCAACCAAAGCTAATTAACCACAAACCCATTGTATGGTTCGTAATTCCATTTAATGATTATTTCTTCCACTCATAAACCTCATTGATACTTAGCTAAAATCCCACCCCAAATGTCCCTAAAACCACGAGCCTTGTCTAAAACTCATGAAATAAATCACGAGCTATAGATA
>DF358146.1:37645-55668 GCA_000787875.1 Solanum virginianum | reverse complement strand
CACGAGCTATAGATAGGGCCCATGCTTTGCCATGTAGATTTCAAGATTCCCCCTTTAACTGTATTTTCATACTTGCTTACTTATGGGGCCTTACAATATCTCCTCTTTGGGAACATCTATCCACAAATGTGCTAACTATAAGCTCCAAAGAGTAAAGAAGTTTAATAACCTAGCATGAATTCATAAATGCAACTTAAACACCTTTTTTATAAAATTTTAAAAGTCATGATTCAATTATCATTCGAAAACAACCTCATAAACACATAAGTATGCATGGATCACATTAAAATTATAATGCAAGGAAATTGACGTTATCAAGTAAGATCACTTAAACCTTAGACTTAAGAAGAGTGGAAGAGATAGGGGTATCATTTCTCCATAACCACTTCCACTTTCCATGTGGAACTTTTGACTAATTGATTCCTCCAAAGGACCTTGATAGATGTAACATTTTTGTTACTCAACCCCTTGATTGTAAGGACCCAGACCCCGAGAGGCCCTAATGATGCTTGAAAATGGGTTTCCAACAAATTTTGACAAAGAATGCCCCTCCAAGGACACCTCCACGAGCCATGAAGAGGTCCACAAGCCATGGAGAGGTCCAGAAGTTGGAGAGATAGCCCTGAGGTGAAACTTGGCCTTTGTATGGTGTATCTTTGCATTAGGAAGAGTTTCAGGCTTGATGACCCTACATGGAGCCTCTCATGGCTCATGGTCCTCACCTCTAGCCGTGAAAGGGTTTGTGGGAGAAGCCCCTACCTTCATGGCTATGTTTTAAACTAAGGCAGACACCAAGGTCAGTTTTATGGACTATATTGCCCACCACTGATCATGGTGGGATTCCATGGAAGGATCCTATGGTAAATTTTTTTAAGTATCAAAGTACCGTGTCTGAACTGGGAATTTTTCACGGATATCACCATGGACCATGGAGAGTTTCATGGACTGTGAAGCCTTTAGTGGAAACACCCTTGGCTAAAATTTTTTTGAATATCAAAGGAAGCTTTTCACGGACACTTGTACAGTTAGTACAATGCTTCAGGAACAGTGGAGCTAAAAGTGAAGCTATCCGGAACAATTTGCTTCTCCCATTTCATTAAGGCCCCTATGGAAATTTGGTTCACTTCAAAGGTCTTTTATGACTTTTATATCTATCCTAAGACCCCTAAGTCATCCCTTTCACGTATTTGCTATACTCATTTCTCAATTAAAAACATAGACTCAAATTTTATCTATTAAGACTCCATTCAAGTCAAGCTTTGAAGGTCCAAACTAAGATTTCAAGTGAGCTTTTAATTTAATTCAATTCAATTCAATTCCATCCTAATTGTTTTAGTTCTTCAAGGTAAATGGGATTGATTCATGATTCTATTTGAATCATGAAGACCCAAAAATCTATTTCTTCAATTTTATGATTTCTAAGTATGAATTGAAAATGGGTCTTCTATATTAGCTTCAATTTGATGAAATTAGGTTATGGGCTGAGTTCAATTGATGATTTTAATATGATTTAGATCTTATTATATTGATTTACATGAATTTATTTAGAATTGAAAATGCATATCCCTTTAATTGATGAATTTATGTATGTGTGATTTCAAGTATGCTTTAATTATTGTTTCCTTCATCGATTATTTATGATTTCATTGTATTATGTTGATTTAATTATGAATTTCTAATACCTATGTTATTCCTTCATTCCTCATGGCATATGTATGCATGAACAAGTATTTTCATGAGATTTATGATGTGTGTTACTATCCAATTATGATTATGACTATGATTTCAAGCAAGTATGGTTATGACATGATATATGATCACATAGTATCTATGATATGACTATTAAGCACATATGAGTTTTTGTACACCATAATGTACAAGTATGAATGAGCTATTCCTATGCATGAAAGCATGACATGAAGAACGATTTAGCTTTTTAGCCCAAGTATGCATGATTATGATGTATGTTTGACTTTTCAGCTTAAGTATACATGAAGATGAATTGAAAGAGCTATGCCTCTTTTTCAAGACGTATATGTATATGTATTCCCGTGGGATGTTGGCTTAGCATCGTATGAGATTTGAGGTGGGGGCTGGACTAAGGTGTCCTTAAGTAAAGTCTCATTTCTCATAACTACATGTCAATGTAGGTTCATGCTTATGCCCCTTTATGGGATGACTATGTTATGAAAATCCTTTCCAAAAAGGTCAGTCCGTAAGGTAAGGTTTCCATCACACTGAAAAGACCGGTCATAAGGTGTAGTGTGGGCTATCTTTGGCAAGTAGTCCACTCTCATCTCGATATAGAGGTTTACATTGGGAGTTTATGTAATAGTTTGCATGTGCTTAGATACCGATTATGGACATCCTCGTATTTTGAAGTATTATGGTATTCATGCATCATGAATTTCAAGGCATATTGATATTACATTCTTTCCTATATACTTCCTTCTATATATGCCTTTGTCATCTAACATTGATTGCAGGTTAATATGTTAATAAGCATTTGCATGCCTGTGTACTTTGTTAATTCAAACATACTAATGCATACTTTTGCATACATATCTAACTATATAGGGACAGAAAACTATCTTCATCTACCTCTTGACGGTTAGATTGGATCGTGAGCTTGCTAGAGGTGACTCATTTACTCCAAGGATAAGACCCACCTTCTATTTAACTATCATGTTATACTCACTTATGTACTTACTTTGAGAGTGATCCTAGGACATGTCTTGGCCTCCATCCTACTCTATGAACTTGAGGCATTGTTGGACATCATGCAAACTCTATGTATGGGCTTGTTATAAATGATTCATATTGCTTATGGAGACTATGCTTATGTCATCTCATGATGTTGATGCTTTGATGTGATTATGATGAGATGTGGAAATATTAAAAGTCCTGAGTTTCTTTTATCCCTATAGTGTGAGTCATACTTACTCGCCCTTTAGTCTCGATGTGCTATATGAATTCATGCAAATCTCTTTGCCTATGATATCCCCATAGCTTGAGACCAAAGTCCTGTATCCTTTAGAATCATGTGTTCATTATTTGATTATGTTCTTCCAAACTAATGACGTTTATATGCATATTATGAGGCTTGTTTAGGGACTCTCGGGTTCTTATTTGACAAGTCACTCCTAGTCTCTAGGCCCGGATCATGAAAAGCTTGGTATCAGAGCACTAAGGTTTTAAAATGATCCTTGGAGTCTAACATATTGCGTCAAGCAGAGTCCTATTCATGGGTGTGAAATATACCACACTCATGAGTGGGAGGCTATGATGGCGTTTTAGGAAATGTCTCACTTTTTCATTTCTTATATTGTACTATATCCTTGATACCATATAGAAGACACCTCCAAGAAGAGCCTCTCTACCAAGAGAGGCCCTGATTAATGAGGACCAAGTCCCTCAAGAGTTTATGGGGGAGCTGGTTACTCAGGATGAATTTCAGACTACTTTTTCCATGCTAGCTCAAGTGGTAACAACCACGCTAGGCAAGTTAATCCTCCTCCTCCTCATGCTCCCACTCCGGTTACTAGAGTAAGAGATTTTACCTAAATGAATCCTCTGGATTTCTATGGGTCAAAAGCTAATGAGAATGCCCAAGACTCTATTGGTGAACTATGTAAGGTGTTGATTATTATAGGGGTGACTTCAGAAGAGAAAGTTAGACTAGATGCTTATTAGTTAAAGGATATGGCTCAAGTATGGGGCACCCAATGGTTGATGGAGAGGGTTGGTGATGACGGGGTTGGTTGGGAAAAGTTTAAGCTTGCTTTTTTGGACCATTTCTTCCTTCTTGAGCTTAGGGGGGCCAAAATGATAGAATTCATCAACCTCAAGTAGGGTGGAATAAGTGTGAGGGAATATGACCTTAAATTCACAAAGCTATCAAAGTATGCACCTATGTTATTAGCCGACCTCCATGCAAGAATACACAAGTTTATTTCTAGGATCTCTGATTTGGTTGTGAAATAATGTCGTACAACTATACTTTTTCGAGAGATGGATATTTCCATACTTATGATTTATGCTAAACAGATTGAAAAGGAGAAGCTCAAGGAGAGAAGGATGAATGACTCTAAAAGAGCCTGTTATGATGGCAGGTTCTCAAACTCTCAGAGTGGTGGTGGTAATGGTTGCTTCCAGTAGGGCAAGGTCCAAATGCAAGGGTTTACCAATAATAGAGTACCTCCTCTTAAGGCTCAAGTTGGGGTGGGCCAATACATCCTTGGTGTAATAGATATGGAAGGAATCACTCGGGTGTATGATTGAAGGCCACGAGTGCTTCCTTGGGGTGTGGTGATATGGGCCACAAAGTTGTCAACTATCCTAAGGCTTCTAAGAAGGGTCAAGGCCATATGGCTCAAGGTGATCAAGTCCAACCAAAGGGTCAACAAGGTTGTTCTCCCAGGCATAATAGATTTTATGCCTTGCATGTTCGATAGGAGGTAGATGAGAGGTCAGATGTGGTGACTGTTATGTTAAATGTCTTTGATTTTGATGATTAAGCTTTGCTTGATTCGGGTGAAAATTTATCTTTTGTGTCACCTCTTTTGGTTGTTAAATTTGGTTTGAGTGCTAAAATCTTAAGGGAGCCCCTTTTAGTCTATACTCCTATGGCTGAGTCTATTGTTGCCCGAAGGGCCTATTGGGGTAGTCCTATTTCAGTCTTACATAAGGTCTTTCCTTATGACCTTGTTGAACTAGGGATGTCTGAGTTTGATATTATTCTTAGGATAGATTGGTTTCATGCTTCTTATGCCTTTATTTATTATAGAACCCAAAAGGTTAAGTTTCAGTTTTCGAATGAGCCTATTCTAGAATGGGAGGGTTGTGACTCTACTTTTAAAGATTGATTTTATTTCCTATCTAAAGGCCAGAAAAATGATTTCTAAAGGGTGTATCTATCATATTGTGACTATTAGAGATGTGGAGTCTGAGTCACCTACTCTTGAGTTAGTTTTGGTGGTTAATGAGTTTTCGAATGTCTTCCTAGAAGATTTGACCAGAATTCTTCCCGAAAGGGAAGTGGACTTTAGCATAGATCTTCTTCTAGATACTCAACCTATCTTCATACCTCTGTATCATATGGCACTAGTTAAATTAAAAGAGTTGAAGGATCAGCTGAAGGAATTGTGGGAGAAGGGCTTTATTAGTGATGTCGCTCAACCCCACTACTCAAAGGCAGAAAGGGGGGTCCTAATCACATAATAACCCAACTTTAGAAGTTGGGATCGATCTCACAAGGAATCATTATTCAAGTTGGAAGTGATTCGTTAAACCAAGTAATTATAGGATCTGGGGGTTGCAATAATCAAAATAAGAGTTTAGCTAAATGAGTTCTAAATAACGATTTAAGCAGCTATTAAGGGATGTTAGAGATTAAATGAGTCTAGATACTTGACTAAATGAGTTGATATTGAGTGAATAGACTAGGTCGCCTGTAACCAAAATTATCTATAATACATGGGTATTTCATATGCATCAACTAAGAAATCATATGCGGACCGCCGAGGACATGCTTGGCCTAAGAAATCTCAACAAAACCCCTAATACCTTGCTCACTGAATCTATGGTTATGGACTTCAACTGAAACCCTAGGAGGTTTCTAGCCATTATATCATTTCCATACTCTAATAGTTCTAGCTAAGGTAACAGTCAGAGATCTAAAGTAAAACCTCGAGTTTCCAATCTTGAAATTATAAATTAAACATAGGAATAGATATAAATTCACCCAAATCAACTACAGATAAGTCAAGATATCAAAGACCTAATGAATAAATCAAAGACCCATATCATTAGCACACCCTCACATGTGGATTTTAGCCACATATACTAGAAATTTAAGATTGAATACCATACATAGCAGCAAAAGTCATGGGTAATAAGATTCAGTACAAATTAGTTGATTATCACTAGCTAATCTTCTCCAATTTGATGCCCAAAAGCTTCAAAACCCTAACTCCCTTTGTACTCTAAGAGCAAAGTTCTATGTACTACTACTACAGACTAAATATTCTGATATGAAATGAATAGATGATGTATAGTGTCCTTTCTAAAATTGCTTATATACTTTGTGCAAATGTGTGAAAGTTTGTGCTGCGAAATGTCATTCAATGATCAAGGTCAACCATTACCGAGCACTGCGATGATGCATCAAATAAACTTGACTGCTTTCCTGTATCTTTATAATTCTTTCTCCACTTCAACATTAGGCGATGACTCTTTGATCGACCTATCCAATTCGGCAATGCGCCAAAATATTCTTCATATCATCTTTCTATCAGTGTTTTAGGGCTTTAGGTGCTGCAATTTTCACTTGTCCATTTTGGTAAATCGCAGGTATGCTTTGCATTATTAATTCTAAATACATTCTTAACTTGACCTGGAGCCTTGTTGCTGCATTGATAGGTGATCTCCATGACTGTTCGGCAGATTACTGAGAATGTTGGCAACACCATTGTTCTCCATTTTTTTGTACTTTTGCTCACTTTCAAATATTCCACAAATTCTTGTCCATTTGTGCATTTTTAACTCCATTTCCTATCATAGTACATGCATATTTTTAGAAGTTAGAATTAATAACATACTAATGGCAATGTTTCCTTGCAATCTAACCCCGAAATGAGTCCAAAATATGGACTCATCAATTAGACCAAGTATATTGCCCTAGGGTGCTCTTGTGTTATTTGTGAGGAAAAAGGATGGATTGCTTTGGATGTGTATTGACTATCAACAATTAAATAAAGTGACCATCAAGAATGAATATTCATTGCTAAGGATAGATGACTTATTTGATCAACTTCAAAAAGTGACTCATTTCTCAAAGATTGACCTCCATTTAGGTTATCATCATTTAAGGATCAGGGGTGTTGAAGCCATTCCTTGATAGTTTATTGGTTATCTTCATTGATGATATTCTAATTTACTCCTGAAGTGAGCAGAAGCATATGGATCATTTAAGGTTGGCTCTTCAGAATTTGAGGGAGATGCAATTGTTTGCCAAGTTCAGTAAACGGGAGTTTTTGTTGGGTGAAGTAGCTTTTCTTGACCATGCAGTATCTGGTGATAGTATTAATGTTGATCCAAAGAAGACCGAGGTTATGAAGAATTGGACTAGACCATTGACTCCTTCTGATATTCAGAATTTTCTTGGGTTGGCTTGTTATTATAGAGATTTGTTGAGGTTTTCTCATCCATTGCATCTTTATTTAATAACTTAACTCAAAAGAAGGCCAAATTTATGTGGTCGGATGAGTGTGACAAAAGTTTTTAGACTTTGAAGGATTGCCTTACGTCGACTCCTGTTTTGACTCTACCGGATGGCTTAGATGGCTTTGTGGTATATTGTGATGCTTCTCAGATTGGGTTGGGTTGTGTGCTCATGTAACATGGTAAGGTAATAGCTTATGCATTGAGGCAATTAAAGGTGCATGAACAAAATTACCTGACTCATGATCTGGAGTTGGCAGCTGTGGTGTTTGCTTTGAAGATTTGGAGACATTATTTATATGGGGTTCATGTTGATGTTTTCGCTGATCACAAAAGTTTGCATTATGTGTTAACCCAAAGATATCTTAACTTGATGCAAAGAAGATGGTTGTAACTTTTTAAAGACTATGACATGATGTTCAATATCATCCCGGCAAGGCAAATATTGTAGTCAATGCTCTTAGTAGGCTATCTATGGGTAGTGTGGCCCATGTTGATAAGGGAAAGAAAGCATTGGTAAAAGATATTCATTGCTTGGCTAGATTGGGTGTTAGATTGGCTAAATCTAATAATGGTGGCATTCATATTTAGAATGGAGTTAAGTCTTCTATGGTTGTTGATATCAAGGCAAAGTAGGGTTTGGATCATCCTTAGTAGAGTTAAAGAAGTTGGTAGCCAAAAATAAGATTGAGGTTTTCTCCCAAGAGGGATATGGTGTGCTTCAATATCAAGTTTGATTGTGTGTTCTAGTTGTTGTGGTCTTAGAGAGGTGATCATGATTAAAGCCCACAATTCTCATTATTATTTACATTCGGGATCCACTAAAATGAATTAGGATATGAGGAAAGTGCATTGGTGACATTATATGAAGAAGGATATAGCTAAATTTGTATCCGAGTGTCCTAATTGTTAATAGGTAAAGGTGGAACATCAAAGGGTTGGCGGCTTGGCTCAAGATATTGAGATTCCTACTTGGAAATGGGAGGATATGAGTATGAAATTCATGATTGGATTGCCCCGTACTCAGATGCAATTTGATTCTATTTGGGTTATTGTTGATAGGATGACCAAATTGGCTCATTTCTTATCAGTTTAGACTACTTTTAATGCCGAAGATTATGCAAAGTTGTATATCCAAGATTTGGTTAGATTACATGGTGTACCTATGTCTATTATATCAGATCATGGTACCTAATTTACTTCTCAGTTTTGGGAATTATTTCAAAAAGGGCTTCGCACCAAGGTGAAGTTGAGTACTGCTTTCCATCCTCAAACCGATGGATAAGCCAAATGGACAATTCAACTTTAGCAGACGTGTTAAGGGCTTATGTGTTGGAATTCAAGGGAAATTGGGATGATCGCCTACCACTTATCGAGTTTGTGCACAAGAATAATTTTGATGCTAGCATTGGTATTGCACCATTGAGGCATTTTATAAAAGAAGGTGTAGAGCCCCAGTGGTATGGTTCGAGTTGGGTGAGATAGCATTAATAGGCCCAGATTTGGTTTTGGAGGCCATGACAAAAGTGAATTTGATTAGGGAAAGGTTAAAGATGGCTCAAAGTTATCAAATATCATATTTGGATTGCAGGAAGAGGGATCTTGAGTTCCTTGTCGATGATTGGGTGTATATGAAGGTTTCTCCTATGAAGGGTGTAATGTGTTTTGGTAAAAAAGACAAGTTAAGTCCCCGATATGTAGGTCCTTATGAGATAGTTGAGTGGATTGGCAAAAGGTAGCCTATAGGTTGGATTTGTCTTTGCATATGAGTTTTATTCACCCAGTTTTCCATGTGTTAATGTTGAGGAAGTTGATTGTTGATCCTAGTTTGATTGTGCCTTTGGAAGGTGTTGAGGTTGAAGAGAACATGACTTATGAAGAGGTTCTGATTAAGATCTTGGATAGACAAGTGAAACAACTTCACAACAAGGATGTGGCTTAAGGTTAAAGTGCTTTGGAGGAATCAACATATAAAGAGCTCTACATGGGAGGCAGAGTCAGAGATGATGAGGCGATATCCCTATATTTTCTGATCTACTCAAGCCTAAGGTATTAGGTTCTTCCTATTCTAAGTGGCCCTACTTCTTTTACTATTATGCTATCACGAAATAACATGCATATATATGTACGAAAATAGTTTAAATTGTGTTTGATAAGAGTTTTAATGATTTCATGGTTTTCAAGTTATGAGTTATGCATTATTTCTTTCATGTTAAAAGGTTTCATGCTCAATTCAAGCCATGCCCTAGCTCATTCGAGGATGAATGTTTCCAAGGGGGATGATGTAAGGACTCAAACCCCAAAAGACTCTAATGATGCTTGAAAATGGGTTTTCGATGAATTTTGACCAAGTTTCCCCTCCAAGGACACCTCCATAAGCCATGGAGGTAGCCCGGGGTAACCCTTTGCCTTCTCATGGTGTATGTTGTCCTTAAGAAGAGTTTTAGGCTTGATGGCCCTCCATGGAGCCTCTTATAGCTTGTGGTCCTCACCATTAGCCGTGAAGGGGCTCATGGGAGGAGCCTCTACCTTCATGGCTATGTTTTCAACTATGAAGCCACCAAATCAGATATACAGACCATACAACCCACCACTAATAGTGGTAGGCTTCTGTGGATAGATCATGTGGTAAATTTTTCTAAGTATCAAAGTACCATCTCGAAACTTGGGATTTTTCATGGAACAAAGAGAGTTTCATGGACTGTGAAGCCTTAAGTGGAAACAACCTTGGCAAGAATTTTTCCAAGTGTCAAAGAAGGCTTTTCATGCACACTTATACAGTCAGTACAAGGCTTCACGAACCGTGGAGCCAAAAGTGCAGGTGTTCGAAATTGTTTTCTTATTCCATTTCATTAAGGGCCCTATGGTATTTTAGTTCATTTTAAGGCCTTTTATGAATCTTATCTATCACGATGCAAGCCTAGGGCCTAGACATGACATGACAAATGGGTAACCCGAAGGAACCCTATACAAGCCTCTTAACTTGTCATTACACATAATTGGTCGCGGAAGCATATAAAATATTAAAGAAAAAGAATGGGGCAAAGGGGCTAAGGGAAAAGCTTGCACAATATCATAGTCAAGAGACGAGTCAAAGTCATATCATAGATACATAACATATCCAACAAACACCTCTAATACATAGATATCGAACTAGCCACGTGAAGGAGGTAGATGATCAACTTGGGCATCGGTTCCTACATGGTGATATCGTGGGCAAGAGTATGCATTAGTACATTTGAATGTACTAAGTATGCAGGATGCAATGCAACCAGAGAGATACATCATAATCAAAATGCATAACAATAGACAATAGACATAATATAACAATATAGAATGTATGATCAATGCTTAAGTAAAACATACTTAAGTAACTCATGTTTAAATAGGATAGCATATGTGTAGAAAAGACCAAGCTAGATTTCAAAAGTACAAACCCCTTAGTAGGTTGGTGATGATGTCGCCCCATTACCCAGGTACCAAGGTACAAATCCCTTGATAGGTTACCAAGATACAAACCCCTTGTTATGTTAGTGATGATGCCACCCTATCACCCTAGTGCCAAGGTATAAACCCCTTAATAGGTTACCAAGGTATAAACCCCTTGATAGGTTAGAGGATAGTCACACCCGACCTCCCAAGGTGATTGAGGTATACCCCTCAATTGGCTATGGTCAATCCAACACTATATAGAGAGATATCATATACATACTTTCCTTCTATCATGATCATAACATCATATACATACTCTTCTTTCATCATCATAACATAAGACATGCTTTGGACCTTCAATTCCTAAAGAAACCATAACAAGACATTTTATCAAACACTTGGCACGGGTGTGTAATGGGGGTATAAAACCATGCCATTTAGAGATAAAGTCATGCAAGAAAATTCATTGTAAAACTATCAATACAAACCTTGCAACATCCTTTTTTTTAATCTCAAATCAATATACATCAAAACCCCTCATCAAATCTTTCAATAGATCCAAGATTTATAGCTCACAACATAGCCAAATAGTTACAACTCTACATAGCTTTAACATAATTTATAGACATGTTCATACTAGTAAACCTATTTATGAAATCAACTTTGAATCATGAAAATTGAGTAAAAAGGAGGTTAGGCCACCATGGGTGGAAGGACCCAATGGTTGAAACCCACATACCTTAGATCTAGAGTTGCTGGGAATTGAGATTGGGAAGAATGGAGGCTTGGAAATGATCTTGGAATCCAATCTTGTTCTTAGGTTTCCTTGAAATTGATATTAGGGCGTGATGGAGGATTTTAAGAGAATTGAGAGTGTATTTGAGATGAGAGTAATGAGTTTGATACTTTGGAATATTATCTAGGTCTTTTAGGAAGGTTAAGATAGCATTGAAACTCTAAAAAGAGCATTAGAATAATTAAAACTTACGAAAATGCCAAAAGTGAACGGATGGAAAAATTGGAAAAGTGTCAAATCAATGGAGACTTGACTGGCCGTGTGGCACTCCACAGGTCATGTGGAGTGCCCGTGAGACAAGACTTAGACAGAAAAATGGAATTGGAACACTTGAAAAAAAGTTAGCGTCGACGTCACTTTGACAGACCACTTCACGGGCCGTGTGGTGCTTCACAGTCCATTTAGTGGTCCGTTGCACCACACTTAGTGCAAAAAATGAGACCAGGCCACTCACGAACAGGTACCATGGGTCTTCACCCTCCACAAGGCCCGTCAAAAATGCATGTGGCACCACCCTTAGCCATATTTCCCCCAAGCCCAACAAGATTCCTTTGGCACACCTTGTGGCCATCCACAAGGTCAGTGGCGAGTCACACAGCCGTGCCCCCAGCCGTGTCACCTTCCTTAGTGCCAAAAATTGCCTTTTCCAACCCCATCTACCCCAAACAACCCATCAAAGGCCACACTGGCCGTTAAGCTGTCTGTTTGACACCACTGCACAAGAAGGTCTCACGAAAATAATCAAAAGTCCTTCATCCAACATCGGAATGAGGTGAAACCAAGTGCATTACGAAACTAAATTAAAGGTATTCCCATTCCTTAGGCCCAAAATGGACTTTTACAGCCCCAAGCCATCCAAACGGCCCATCTAAGGCAATACTACCTGTCAAACTGTCAGTGTGATATCACTGCACAGGAGGGTCTCACAAAAATGGTAATGAATCCCTCATTCTACCTCAGAATGAGGTGAAACAAAGTGTGTTATAAAGCTAACTCAAAGGGCTTTCATTTGAAATATCGTGAGCCACGTATTTCCAAATGTGCTAAAAGTTATGCTTGTTTAAATTTGACCCTTGCATGAACCATCACCGAAACTCAACTCTTAGGGAAGTCTTGAACTCCTTTAGGTACTAGGAGTCTCCCATGAACCTAATACACCCCATACCTAACCAAATGAGGGTTGAAACATGGATACATAAGAGCATAGAGTTATGGGATATCACAATATCTCCCTCTTGGGAAAATTCATCCCCGAATGTCAAAGAAACGTACACAAGGAAAGTAGTCATCAAGACTTTAGCCCAATCATGAATGCAACAATGTACATGAACATGATTTTCAAGAAAATTTCAACATGTACATCAAAATTATCATAATCTTATTAACATGAACATGAATGCATGCAATGACATAAGGGCCAAAACTTGAGACTTGGAATCATAGAAAGGACTTAACATGTCATCATAAGCTTGAATAGAATGAAAGAGATATGGATATTGCTTCTCCATGCCCGCACCAGCTCCCTGAGAGAATACATATGAATAGATGACTCTTCGAAAGGGGCTTGACGAAAACCACATCTTCATTAACCAACTTTTCCACCATTCCATCCAACACCTCTACCGAGACCTTCACCTAAGCCAACTTGTCCTCCATATCATCCACAATTTCAAAGAATGTTATAGCACTAGAGTCACCAACACATACCATCCACCTAGAAGCATAAAGAACCGAACAAACCATATCTACATGCATAGGCAATCCCCAAACTTATGCAACCTTACCAACCTCCCTCTACACTCTATAAGGACTCACAATCCTCAACTCAATTGTCAACCATAAACACACCTAGTCCACTTGGTACCACAACCATCATCTCCCCCTTGGGAGACAGCCTCCACTCTATCATTTTCTCACCCGAAACTCCTAACTCTAATAAGGCAGAATCAAGGCCTTGCCTAATCTAGACCTCTTAACCCAAGAAGATTCGGAATCACCAAGGACATTATACTACCATTCCCAACTTTCCTCAACCTACTTCCAACCTAGCCAACCTATGGACCACACTAGTCTCCTCTTTACCACCATTATCCATATATGCTAAGCTACCCATAGGCACCCTACTTAGAGCACCAACCACAATGCTAGCCTTACTAGAAAAAGAACTAAAGCACACTCATATCATAATCCTTAAAGAATTCTAACCACCTTCTTGTTATCCACAAAGCACACTTATCATATTTAGAGAAAAAGAACTAAAGCACACTCAGATCATAATCCTTAAAGAATTCTAATTGCCTTCTTGTTATCCACAAAGCACACTTATCAACATTTAGTAAACAACCTCTCATCCTCCAAGACACGCAACACTACCCCCCAAATAATACACAAGCTCTACACAAGTCAATACCTCATCACTAGAGACATCCTCCAAGACACGCAACACTACCCCCCAAATAATACACAAGCTCTACACAATTCAATACCTCATCACTAGAGACCACCACAAACATATAAAGGTAGGGTTTTAAGATCCTATTCTAGAGACTCATAAGCACAGCCAATGCATACATCAACCAATCTCTATAAAGACACAACATGCATGCAACTATTCCATCCCAAGTATAAAACCACAAACCACCACACCAACTCTAACAAGTCACAAGGTAAAACCTAATGCAAGATGAACATGGATCGAAACTTATGGACTTGCTAGCAACAAAAAAGAATAAAAAGAAACAATAGCACACCAGCCCGATAATGCACACACATTAAAGCCAAGGAAACTTCAACTTATCGGTAATAACATCAGGCACTTCTTGCCTCCCTTGAAGAGCATAGAAATGATTACGCCTTGGAGAACCCCCTCTATCAACTTCACCACCTTTACCCTAGTTGCGTTACCAGTAATAACATCAGGCACTTCTTGCCTCCCTTGAAGAGCATAGAAATGATTACGCCTTGGAGAACCCCCTCTATCAACTTCACCACCTTTACCCTTGTTACGATATCGAGGGCATTCAAACTTTTTGTGAACCATCTCCCCACAACTAAAACATGTATTAGTGCCCCTTAAGCATGGGCCACTATGACCCTTACCACACTTTGGACAACCAAAACACCTCAAGCCCTGGGGAAATCATTAGCAAAGTGCACCTTAGAATCATGAAAAGACCCTTGGCCATGATGAGACCGGCCACCCTTTTGGAACTTACCCTCAAAATGGGCCCTCTTGGCCTCATGATCTCTTCTCTTCCTCAATTTCTCCTCCTCCATTTGTTCGGCATATATCATCAACTGACACAAGTCCATGTCACCAATTAGCAAAGCAAACCGACATTCTTCACTCACCAAATCGGAGACCCCCATCACAAACTTATTCATCCTAGATCTAGGATCGGCCACCAAATGAGGAGCATACTATGAAAGTTGATTAAACTTGAGGGCATACTCCCTCACACTCATAGCACCTTACTTCAAATTCATGAACTCTACCAACTTAGCTTCCTAAGCTCAAGAGGGAAGAACCGATTAAGGAAAGCCAATTTGAACTCCTTCAAAAGCACCATATTACCATTTCCCTTCTCCCCCTTCCATTGATCATACCATATTTGGGCTACCCCTTTGAGTTGGAACGCGGCCAAAAACTTGAGACTTTATTACCATTTCCCTTCTCCCCCTTCCATTGATCATACCATATTTGGGCTACCCCTTTGAGTTGGAACGCGGCCAACTACGCCTTTTCATTCGGTCCAACACCCATGATAACTAAAATCTTATAGACCTCATCAATAAACTCTTATGGATCTTCATCCACCTTTGACCAGTAGAACATCGGAGGATTCATCTTCATGAAGCGCCTTATCCTAGCTTTCAGAGTAGTAGAATGAGGGGCTTAGGCCCCTTGGTTGACTTGATTGGCCACAACTTGGGCAAGCACAGTAAGGGCATCCTGCAGCTCACCATTGGAAGGTTGCTCCTTGGGAATTTGGGCCCTTCTTTCTCGAGTATTATGCATGATCTAGCATAGCGAAGAACAGTCGTTAGGGGGAAAACTTACTACAACTCTATAGAATGACTTAGAATTATAAGAAGGGAAACATTTCCTAAAGCATCTCATAGCCTCCTATTCATAGTCATCGTGCGCTTCACAATGATGAGTAGGACTCTAATCGACATGGTATGTCAGACTCCAAGGATCTATTAACCTAGTACTCTGATACAAAGTCTGTCACGACCCAAGCCTAGGGCCTAGAAGTGACATGGTGAATGGGAAACACGAAGGAACCCTAGACAAGCCTCTTAACTTGTCATTACACATCATTGGTCGGGGAAGCATATAAAATATTAAAGAGAAAAAATAGCGGCAAAGGGGCTAAGGGAAAAGCTTGCACAATATCATAGTCAAGAGACAAGAGTCAAAGTCATATCATAGATACATTATATATCCAATAAACACCTCTAATACATATATAAGAGCGGGGGCCAAGACAAGCAACCGAGCTCACCCTCATAGTCAAAATAGACACTAAAGAAGAATGTCTCAATACATAATAAGATCAACATAGGCTAAGGTCCCCGAAGTGCTAGCCACGTGGAGGAGGTGGATGATCAACTTGGGCACCGGTTCCTACATGGTGATATCATGTAGGCAAGAGTATACGTTAGTACGTTTGAATGTACTAAGTATGTACGATGTAATGCAACGAGAGATATAAATCATAGTCAAAATGCATAACAATAGGCAAATAACATCATATAACAATATGGCATGTATGATTAATGCTTAAGTAAAACATACTTAAGTAACTCATGCTTATCTAGGATAGTATATGTGTTGGAAAGACCAAGCTAGATTTCTAATGTACAAACACCTTGGTAGGTTGGTGATGATGTTGCCCCATCACCCAGGGTCCAAGGTACAAACCCCTTAATAGGTTACCAAGGTACAAACCCTTTGATAGGTTAGTGATGATGCTGGCCCATCACCCTAGTGCCAAGGTACAAACCCCTTGATAGGTTACCAAGGGACAAACCCCTTGATAGGTTAGTGATGATGCCGTCCCGTCACCCTAGTGCCAAGGTACAAATCCCTTGATAGGTTAGTGATGATGCCGCCCCATCACCCTGGTGCCAAGGTATAAACCCCTTGATAGGTTAGAAGATGGTCACACCCTACCTCCCATTATATCATATACATACTTTCCTGCTATCATCATCATAACGTCATATACATACTCTACTTTCATATTCATAACATAAGACATATTTTGGACCTTCAGTTCCTTAAGAAACCATGACCAAACATTTTATCAAATAGTTGGCGGGTGTGTAATGGGGGTATAAAACCATGCAACTTAGTGATAAAAATGCAAGAAAATCCATTGTAAAACCATCAATACAAACCTTGCAGCACCCTCAAGCAATATACATCATAACCCCTCATCAAATCATATAATAGATGCAAGATTTATAGCTCACAACATAACAAAATAGTTACAACTCTACATAGGTTTAACATAATTTATAGACACGTTCATACTAGTAAACTCATTTGTGAAATCAACTTTGAATCATGCAAATTGAGTAAAAACAAGGTTAGGGCACCATGAGTGGAAGGACCCAATGGTTGAAACTCACATACCTTAGGTTTAGAGTTGCTTGGAATTGAGTTTAGGAAGAATGGAGGCTTGAAGATGATCTTGGAATCCAATCTTGTTCTTGGGTTTCCTTGAAATTGAATTAGGGACTAATGGAGGATTTTGAGAGAACTGAGAGTGTATTTGAGATGAGAGTAATCAGTTTGATCCTTTGGAATATTGTTTAGGTCTTTTAGGAATGTTAAGATAGCATTGGAAGTCTAAAAATAGCATTAGAGTAATTCGCATTTACAAAAAGGCCTTTAGTGAATGGATGAAAAATTTTGAGACAAGACTTAGACAGAAAAATAGAATTGGAACACTTGAGAAAATGTTAGCCTCGATGTCACTTTGACGGACCATTTCACGGGCCATGTAGTGCTTCATGGTCTGCTTAATGGTTCATTGCACCACACTTAGTGCATAAAATGATACCAAGCCACTCACTCCCAGGTGCCATAGGTCGTCACCCTCTATGCAGCCCATCAACAGTGCCCATGGCACCACCCTTAGCCACATTTTCCCTAAGTCTAACAAGCTTCCTTTGGCACACCTTGTGGCCATCCACATGGTCAGTGGCGAGCCACACAGCCTGTACCACTAGTCGTATCACCTACCTTAGTTCCAAAATAGCCTTTTACAACCCTAGTTGCCCCAAATGGCTAGTCAAAGGCCACACTGGCTGTCAAGCTGTCCGTTTGACACCACTGCACAAGAGGGTCTCACAAAAATAATCAAAACTCCTTCATCCGACAATGGAATTAGGTGAAACCAAGTGCGTTACAAAGCTAGCATAAAGGTATTACCATTTTCTAAGCCAATAATGGTATTTTGCAATGCCAAGCCATCCAAATAGCCCATCCAAGGCAACACTACCTATCAAACTGCCTGTGTGACATTACTGCACAGGGGAAACACCTCTAATACATATATAA
>DF358146.1:24130-37612 GCA_000787875.1 Solanum virginianum | reverse complement strand
TAACTGCACAGGGGGGTCTCACGACAACAGTCATAAATCCCTCGTCCGGCCTCAGAATGAGGTGAAATCAAGTGAGTTGAAAAGATAACTCAAAGTTATTTTATTTGACATATCATGGGCTACCCAGTTCTGTGATAAAAGTTATACTTATTTAAAGTTGACCCTTGCATGAACCATCACTCAAAATTTAAGTCTTAAGGAAGCCTTGAACTTGTTTAGGTACTAGGAGTCTCCCATGAACCTAATATACCCCAAACCTATACAAATGAGGCTTGAAACATGGATATATAAGAGCATAGAGTTATAGGGTGTCACATTATCTCTATCCTAAGACCCCTGAAAACATACTTAAGTAACCCTAATATACCCCAAACCTATACAAATGAGGCTTGAAACATGGATATATAAGAGCATAGAGTTATAGGGTGTCACATTATCTCTATCCTAAGACCCCTGAATCAGCCCCCTCACTTATTCGCTACACTACTTTCACAATTCAAACACTTAGACTCAAATTCTATCTCCTAAGACTCCATTCAAGTACAGCTTTGAAGATCCAACCTAGGATTTAAAGAGGGATTTTAATTCAAATCCATTCCATCCTATTTTTTCTAGCTCTTCAAGGTATTTGGGATCGATTTATGATTCCCTTCCAATCATGAAGACCCAAAAATCTATTTCTTCAACTTTATGATTTCTAAATATGAATTGCAAATAGGTCTTTTAAATTAGCTTCAATTTGATGAAATTAGGTTATGGATAGAGTTTGATTGATGATTTTAATATGATTTGAGTCTTATTATGTTGATTTACATGAATTTATTTTGAATTGAAAATGCATTTCCCGGTTAATTGATGAATTTATGCATAGGTAATTTCAAGTATGCTTTAAATATTGATTTCTTCATGGATTATTTATGATTTAAACCTATTATGTGGATTTAATTATGAATTCATAATATCCATGTTATTCCTTAATTCCTCATGGCATATGGATGCATGAACATGTATTTTCATGAGATTTATGATGTGAGTTACTACCTAATAATGACTATAACTATAATTTCAAGCAAATATGATTATAACATGACATGTGATCACATAATGTCTATAATATGGCTTGTAAGCACTTATGGTTGTGTATACACCTCCATCTACAAGTATGAATGAGTTATTCCTATGCATGAAAGAATGACATGAAGTATGATTTAGCATTTTAGCCCAAGTATGCATGATTATAAAGTATGTTTGGCTTATAATCCTAAGTATGCATGAAGATAATTTGAAAGACTAATGCTTCTTTTTCAAGAACATATATGTATATATATTCTTGTGGGATATTGGCTTAGCACCAAATGATGTTAGAGGTGGGGACTCGACTCAAGGGGTCCATAAGTGAAGTCTCTTTTCTCATAATTATGTGCCAACATAGGTTCATGTTTATGCCCTTTTAAGGGATGATTATGTTATGAATATCCTTTCCAAAAAGGTCGGGTCATAAGGTAAGGTTGCCATCACATTGAAAAGATCGGGTCGTAAGGTGTGGTTTGGGCTATCTTTGGCAAAAATTCCATTGTCATCTTAGTGTAGAGGCATACATCGGGAGTTCATGTAATAACTCGCATGTGCTTAGATGTCAGTTATGGTCACATTCTCATATGTTGAAGTATTATAGCATTCATGCATCATGGATTTGGAGGCATATTATTATTATATTCTTTCCTATATACTTTCTTCTATATAGGTGCCCTTGTCATCTAACATTGATTGCATATTAATATGTTCATAAGCATTTGTATGTCCACATACTTAGTACATTCAGATGTGTTACTGTATATTTTTTCCTACATGATCTAACCATGTAGGGACCGGAGACTATCTTTATCTACCTCTTGACAGTTAGATTGGATGGTAAGGTTGCTAGTGGTGAGTCTTTTACCCTAAATACAAGACCCACTTTCTATCTACTTATCATATTATACTCACTTATGGCTTTACTTTGATGGTGTGCATGGGACATGTAGTGTCCCCCGTCCTGTTCTATGACTAGAGGTATTGTTGGACATCATGTAAACTCTCCATACAGGCTTATTATGAGTGGTGCTTATTGTTTATGGAGACTATGTTTATTTCTATCTCATAACATTGATGTATGATATGATTATGATGAGATGTGGAAATGTTGGAAGTCCTAAGTCCCTTCTATCCCCATAGAGTGAGTTATACTCACCCACCCCTAAGTCTCTGTGTGCTATGTGAATTTATGCAAATCCCTTTCCCTATGAAATCTATATAGCTTAAGTCCAAAGCCCCATATCGTTTAGAATTATGTGTTTGTTGTTTAATTATGCGCTTCTGAATTGATGATATATATATATATATATATATATATATATATATATATATATGTTATGAGGGTTGTTTAGGGACTCTCGAGTTCCTATTCGCCATTCACTCCTAGTCCCTAGGCCCGAGTCATGACATTGACTTTCCTATCCAATATTTTAACTGAGACTTCTTCATATGTTAAGTTCTCTTCAACATTCACCACTTGCAAAGGCACAATGGAAGTCAGTTAACCTACACACTTCCTCTAAATGGACATATTAAAGACCAGATGAACCATACTTATCTCCATGGGCAACTCTAACTCATAAGCAACTTTGCCAACCCATCTCAAGATAAGGTCTTATACACCTAGCGCTCAACTTTCCATTTTTCCCAATCTGAACCACATCCTTCATAGATGAGACTTTCAAATATACCCAATAATAAACTTTGAACTCAAGATCTGTCCTCCTAATGTCAAAATAAGACTTTTGCCAACTTTGTGCCATCTTTAATATCTCACTTACCGACCTAACCTTTTCCAAAGCCTCTAAAACTAAATTTAGACCGATCAAAGTCATTTCCCCCACTTCAAACCACCTAACTGGGGATCTACATCACTTATCATATTAGGCCTAAAATGATGCCATCCCCATACTATAGTGGTAATTATTATTGTGATAAAACTCTATGAGTGGGAGATTATCATCCCAACTACCCTTGAACTCAAATAAACAAGCCCTAAGCATATCCTTAATAGTTTGAATGTTCCTTTCAGCTTGACCATTTATTTGTGGGTGAAACATCATGCTAAGCATGACTTTAACACTAAGTCCTCTTTAGAAAAATCTACAAAAGCGAGAGGTGAATTGGGCAACATGGTCCAAAATGATAGGATAACTGCATCCCATGCAACCCAATTGTCTGGACCAATAAAAAGTAAACCAACTTTGTCATTCTATCAACAATAACCCAAATAGAGTTGAAGTGCCTCTTAGTCTTAGAAAAACCAATCACAAAGTCCATATTAATCTCTTCCTATTTCTAAGTAGGGATTTCAATGTCTTGGGCTAGGCCACCCAGCCTTTGATGTTTAGGTTTGACTTGTTGACAATTGTGACATCTAGCCATGAACTTTGAAATGTCTTTCTTCATGCCTCCCTACTAATATACTTCCCTCAAATCCCTATACATATTTGTAGATCTGAGGAGAATAGAATAGGATGAATATGAGCCTCTTTCAAAATTGACTCTTTTAACCCATCAACATCTGGCACACATAATCTACCTTGGTATCTAAAACACCATCTCCCCCTTAGCAGAAAACCTCTACTTCACCCTCTTTTACCAAGGACTTTAACTCAACAAAGATGAGATCGTAATCTTGCTTGGATTTAACCTCTTCAACCAAGAAAGATTAAAAAACATTTAGCACCATCATACCACCATTTTTGGCCTCACTCAATCTAACTCCTATCCTAGCCAACTTATGAACTTCCCTTGCTAACTCTTTCTTCCTTTCATCAATGTGAGCTACACTCTCCATGGACACCCTACTAAGTGTGTTGTCCACAACATTTGCTTTGCTCAAGTGATAATGCACACTTATATCATAATCCTTAGGAGTTCCAACAACCTTCTTAGCCTTAAGTTGAGATCTTTTTGAGTGCATACACATTGGAGGATTTTATGATCAGTGAGATGTCTACATGAACCCCATATAAATAGTGATGCCATATATTCAATATAAATACCATAGCCATTAGCTTAAGGTCATATGTAGGGTAATTATACTCATATAATTTTAGTTCCCTAGAAGCACAAAAATGACTTTACCATTTTGCATTAACAGACACCCCAAAGTGACCCTTGAAGTATCATACTAGATAACAAACCCTTTTAACCCTTCTGATAGAGTCAAAATAGGAATGGTGGTAAGCTTATCTTTCAAGGTTTGGAAGCTTTTTTCACATTCGTTGGTTCAAAGAAACTTCACTTCCTTTGTAACTATTTGGTCAAAGGGGATGCAACTGATGAAAATCCCTCTATAAATCTCTGGTAATACCCCGCTAAGCGCAAGAACCTCCCAATATAACTTCTTTCAACCAAAGTTCACATATGTGAAACATGGTAGACATCCTTTCTTTCCTCAAGGTTTGTAACACCACCCTCAAATTCTTCATGTGCTCTTCCTCACTCCAGGAATAGATAAAATTATCATCAATGTATACTACAACAAACATGTCAAGGTAGGATTTGAATACCCTATTCTTGAGATATTGTTAGTGCATTGGTTAGGACGATAGACATTACCACAAACTTGAAATTCCCATACCTTGTCCATAAATCCATCATAGGAATGTCACACTCCCTTATCCTTAATTGATGTTAATTGGATCGAAGATTAATCTTGGAGAAGTGACTAAACCTTACCAATTGATCAAACAAATCATTTATCCTCAATAGCGGATATTTATCCTTTATGGTGACCTTATTGATTTGTCAATAGTCTATACATATTCTAAGTGAACCATCCTTTATTCTCACAAGCAACACTGGTGAATCCCAAGATGACTTACTAGGCCTAATGCATCCCTTCTCCAATAAGTCCCTTAATTGATATTTTAATTCCTTCAACTCCATCGGAGCAATATAGTAGGGTGGAATGGAGATAGCTTGGGTATTGAAGAGGAGGTCTATGCTAAAATTGATTTCCCTTTCAGGAGGAACATTGAGAAGATCATCGAGAAAGACATTAGAAAATTTATTAACCATAGGGACCGACTCAATGGAAAGAACTTCAAAATCCACATGTCTAACCCTTACAAGATGATAGATGCAATCCTTAGCAATTAATTCTCGAGCCTCAAGAGAAGAAATAAACTTACCCTTAACTATGGAATAGCATTCACAGAAATGTTCTAACATAGAGTAGAATCGTTGTACCCTCCCACTAAAGAATGGATTCATTAAAAAATTGAAACCTAACCTTACAGGTTCTATAATTAATAGAGGCATGATAGGCATGCTACTAATCTATCCCAAGAATGACGTCAAAATCTACCATGTCAAGTTCAACAAAATCACAAGGCAAGATATGCAAAATGGACATAGGGCAACCCCTTTAAACTCTTCTAGCAACAACGGATTGACCAATGAGGGTAGACACCAAAAAGACTTCACATAGCATTTTGTGACATATGTCCAACCTATTAGAAAAGAATAGGGTATGAAAGACAAGGTTGCACCCGAATCCAACAAAGAATACACATCATAATCAAAAACCTCTAACATACCGGTGACAACATTAAGTGCCTCATCCACCCCTTGCCTCCCTTAAAGAGCATAAAAATGGTTATAATGTGGAGCACCTCCTTGTTGACCCTCTTTTGTCCTTTTACCTCAATAAGTACTATGTACTTGGGGACGGCCATCTCTACTTTTGTTTGTAGCGCTTGGACAATTTCCAAGTTTATGGCCTAGGTTGCCACAACCATAGCATGCACTCGTATCCCTCAAGTATTTTTCATCATGATTTTTCCCACTCTTTGGGCATTTTTCACGACAGGACCTAGGGTCTAGGAGTGACATGGCGAATGGGAACTTGAGAGTCCCAAAATAAGCCTCAAAGTATCCACACTCACATCATTGGTTCGTAAGCGTATGCAAATAGTAAACATATAGTTCTAAGGGACAGGAAAGTAGGACTCATGTTTTGGGGATGTCATAAGAAAAGGGATTAACATGTATCCACATAACATGTAGCACATAAAGACAAAGGGGCGGGTAAGTATGACTCACTCTATGGGGGAGGGGGGAATTTTGAACTTAGGATCTTTCACAACTTAACATAATAACACATCATAACACTCATACCCAATCTACATAATGATATCTAATAGATAGCCATATCCATAAACATAACATCTAAATATAACACTTAGCATTTAATTATAAAAGAGTCTACAAGATGTTCAACAATGCCTTTAGTCATAAGATAGGATGGGGGCCAAGATATGTCCCTAGCTTATCCTCAAAGTAAATAACATAAACAAAAGCAACATAGGTAGAGGAATGGTGGTTTGTCCTTGGAAGATAAGACTCACCACAACAAGCAAATTTCAAGATCCAAGGTAACCATCATACGGTGGATGAAGGTAGTCCTCTATCCCTACATGGTTAAATCATGTAGGCAAAAGTATGTATTAGTACGTTTGAATGTACTAGGTATGTGAACATGTAATGCATATGACTTATCAAACCTGCATTCATTATTAGATAAAAAGGTCACATAATATAGAAAGAGATATATAGCAAGAGATGTCATATACAATATGCCATGAAACTAATGATGTATGAACTGCGATTACTTATAAATAATGGGGATGGACTATAATCAAAAAATCAAAATCATGAGAGTTATTATAAGAGTTAGTCCGATAAAGACCTCTCATCGGTAGGAGAAGATTACTTGCCAAGGGTAATACACATCACACCTTATGACTCAGTCATTTCGGTGGATGGACAGCTTCCTTATGACCCAGTCATTTCAGAAAAATTTCTAATATCATATCATATCAATGTATAACCATCCCTTATGACTCGATCATTTCGGTGATGGCTATTATTCCTATGTTGGCATATAGTTCAACAAAAGGGAGAGGACCCTTTAGGATAGCCCTGACGCCCCCAACCCATCGATGCAAAGTCAAAACATCCCACGAGAATACTTATACATATACATGCTTTTAAAAGTGGTAATATTCATTTCAAATCATTTCAATGTACATTTAGGTTTAAAAGCCAAACACCTTTCATAATCATTCATACTTGGGCTAAAAAGCCAAATCATAGTTTATAATCATGCTTCTCATACATGGGAATAGCTCATGCGCATAACAATATGGTGCAAGCACCCAAAGAGCTAATAACAATAGACATTTATGTAATCACATTCTTGTCATAATCATAATCTTATTAAAATCATATAAATACACATAATTGGGCTTAGCCCACTTTTTAATTTTCATAAAATCCAATGCTCATGAATACATATGCTATGAATGATGTGTGAATAGCAATAAGTAATATAGATTAAATCTAAAATCAACAATATAATATGAAATTCAAGTAAATCCATAAGTAAAATCCACATTCAAATGATAATATTGATTACTCATGTTTCAAACAAAATTTAAAAATGATATTCAGATAGTCATAATAATCAAGTAATTCAATATACTAGGGCTTAAATCAACTTAAAATTATCAAATAAGCATAGGTCATACTTCAATTGAATTTAATAAACAATAATCTTCAAAGCTCATATTTAAAGTAAGCAAAATTCCATGAAATTCAAGTAAAAATAGTTTGAGTCTTCTTGATTGAAAGGGACCAAGAATCAATCTGACATACCTTAGCTAATGAAGAAGATTCAAGAAAAAATTTGATGAACGAAGGAGTTTTCCCTTGATTCCCAAGCTTAGTCTTCACAAGAGTCTTTGAGAGAGTTCTTAAGGAGAGTTCAATGTAATTCTAAGTGTAAGGATGAATTAGAATGAGAGAAATAAAGTATAGGTCATTTGAATATCTTTAGGTAGCATAGAAAGTCACAAAAGGCCCTTAGGAAGAACCATAATTATGGAAATGTCATCAATGAAACAAGTAGAAAACTTAACGTCAGGGGTCACTGGGAGGGTGTATACGGTCCGTGTGAAGGCATACTGATCGTATACATGGTCTGTGATCTGACACTTAGAGAAGCTCCACGTAGGCACCCATATGGAGGGTTTCATAGTATGTACCAATGCATAGGGACCGTAACCCTCTCCATCCCACTCCAATTAAAAATTAATCTTCACGACAAAGTTTCGAGATGGTGATCCAATACTTAGAAAATTTTCACTCTGGCATCTATATATGGGCCCTCATCGGACCATAAAGGGTCATACTATCTGTGAGATGATCCTTGTGACATGCCTTAGCATCAAAACTATGAAGTTTCAAGGCTAAGGCTACCGCATGGTCCACACACAGTCTGTGAAGCCTCACACGGCTCGTGTGGGGTCCATATGTGGTATGCCTTAGTCCCAAACTCTATATTAAAGCCCACACACCCCACAAAAGGCCAATGACCACTCTAAGGAGGCTTCACATGATCTGTATAGCCTCACACGGACGATGAAGGCTTCAATAGAGCATCATCTTGGTCCAAAACTCTTCGAAACTAAATTTGCAAGCTCCATTGAGGTCGTAAAAGTCCAAGTCCTTACAGCATCTAGGGAAGTTTGGTCTACCACTACATTGAGATTTTGTGTTTGGCACCCTATCATTGTTACCTTTGACTTGGAACATAAAAAGACCCTTGGTTTTAAAATTTATAGCCTTGTTTAAAGCAACCACTTCCACCACCTTTAGCACCTTGGAACCCAACTTCAAAATGATCCCTCTGAGACTCCCCCATTTTACTCATCAAGCTTTTCTCCCTCAATTTGTTTGATATATGTCATGATCCATGATACGTCCATCACCATTACAAGCATGGTGGTATGACATTCTTCATTGATTAAGTCAGACACTCCCGATACAAACATGTTTATCCGTGCCCCAGGGATCGAAGACTAAGGTAAGAGCATACTTTAAGAGCTTTTTGAACTTGAAGGAATGCTCTTTCACACTTACCAAGCCTTAATTGAGATTCATGCTTCACTTAGCTTAATGGGGAGGAAGTGGTCAAGGAAGGCAACTTTGAATTTCTCCCAAGGAATAGGATCATCATCCACCTTCTGCATCTTCCATTGTGTGAACCATATTTGTGCAATGCCCTTGAGTTAGTAGGCCTCTAGTTCCACGTTCTACTATAAGCTCACCCTCATAATATCAAAGACATTGTACACTTTATCTAGGCATTCTCGGGGGTCATTCTCTACCTTTGAGCAATGAAACTCCAAAGGGTTCATCCTAGAGAAATCCCTTACTCTTGAGGCCAAAGTAGCAATATGAGGAGCTTGGGTCCCTTGGTTGACTTGGTTGGCTACATCTTGTGCCAACAAGGTGATAATATTCAGGTATTCATCAAGAGTTACCCCTTCCTCTTGGGGAGCTTATGGAGCTTGAGGAATTTTATCCTCGTCAAGGATAGGAACCCTTGGTGGTGGAATTATCCTTGGAGGTATTATCTAGAAATGAAAAGAACAAGGCATTAGAAATTAGAAAGCTTAGGACAAGTTATAAGGAATGACATAAAATATGAAAGAAGTAAGTCATTTCCTAAATGCCTCATAGTCTCATATTTATAGTCCTCACAGTATCATATTTATAGTTGTGGCACGCTTCACAACCATGAACAAGACTCTATTCGATGTCGTATCTTAGATTTTCTATATCTAGTGCTCTAATACCAAGCTTGTCAAGATCTAACCCAAGGGCCTAGAGACGACATGGCGAATGGGGAACCCAAAGGCACCTCAAATAAGCCTTAACATACATTAAGCACATCATTGGTAAATAAGTTAAAATGAGCAAAACGTAAGGGATAGGGACTATGGTACAATCAACATAAGCATACCAGATAGAATCAAATCCCTACAAACATAACTATATATCCAAAAATACCTCTAAACATAGATAGAACGGGAGGCTTAGATATGTCACAAGCTCACCCTTAAATATACATAAAGTGAAGTAAAAGTGTCATAATTATAAACAATAAGCTAGATAAAAAGGGGTTATTGTCCTTGATACTGAAGGACTCACTAACAAAGGAAAGTCTTCAATCTGATAAATCAACTGTGAGCGTGAGAAAAAATATGATCGTCGAGCCCTACATTGTGACATCATGTAGGGAAAATATATATTAGTACTATGGAATGTACTAATTATGTAGGGTATAATGTAACAAGGAAATCATACACCATAATAAACAAGGAGCATACACTAACAAGGACAATAAGCTCAATATGAAATGGATGCTTAATGCCTTATTAAAAATATGCTTGAAAGATACATAAGCTTCCCAACATATTATGCTATGTGAGAGGAGACCTTAACGGACATTAAGACCATGCGAGCTACTATATAGAATCCTGATGTTACCTCCACATTGTAGAAGGAGTAATCTACTTACCAAGGTACATAGGGCATGGGAAAAGTTCAAAATTCCCTTTATTAAAATTGTTAGACCCAAATCACAACCCCCATTTATGGGTCATTGATCAAACCATAGGTCATTGAAATGAGGTTTTGTCCTGTTGCATTTTAGACCTTTTGAAAATGTCTCTAAAACTTTATCTACGAGTCCTTTCTACAACTCGTAGATTGGTTTACGAATTATAATAATGGTTCGTCAAACTATCCAACAGTTTGAAATATTTCCAACTTAAAAGGTCCATCTATGATCTATTTAAGGACAATAAAAAGGAGTACAACTCTGAAACTAGCCCAAAAAGTTCCCAAAAATGTGCCTCGAAAGTACTTGGAATCTTATTTTTTGTATATCTAAAAATTCATTTGGAATTTTAGAAATTCGACTTCATATTCTTGTTCAAGGGGTGCAAATTAGAGTGATAAGGGTCTAACCTCAAATTTAAAGCAAAGGAGTCAAATTAAGAAATTTGCACTTGGTGCAATTTCTAGCGGTCCGTGACCTCTCCATGACCAGAGAGGTATTTTTCCTAAACTAAGTTTTTCCAAATGTATTTTCACCTATACTTAGCCTTAATTCACCCTCAATCACCCAAAAACTTTCCCTAATATTTTCCAAATACTTAGACTCATTTCTAACCCTAAATTCAAGTCCCAAACTCAATGCAAATCTCAAGAATTTCTTCAAGGATCTCACTCAAACTTCAAATGTCCATTAAAGTCTTCTTCAAGAACTTTACAAAAGTTAAGGTATGTGGTGTTGAACCATTGGGTCCTTCCACCCTTTGGGCCTAAACCCTCTTTTACTTAATAATGAATGATTTAAAGTTAATTTTACATATGGATCTTAAATATTAAGAAATTTACTGCACAGTCATTTTAATACATGAATGTATAGTTGTTTAAGCATGTTTTGAGCTTCAAATCTTGGATCTAATATTGGTTTTGATATGGGGTTTTGACATGAATGTCTTGGGGGTATTGCAAAGTATTGACTAAAGGTTTTACCATTGATTTTTCTGCATGATTTTATCTCCAAATTGCATGCTCTATTACCCCCATTATACACCCCAAGGTGTTCGATAAAATGTTCGATTATGTTTTCTTGAGGAATTGAAGGTCCAAAGCATGAGATATGATATGAATGATATTATGATGATGAAATGAGCTTATGTACATGATTCTTCCTACATAAGATATTGGATTAGAGCTATGATGAATTCTATATAAAGTGTTGCATAGACCATGCCCAATCCGGGGGGACAAGAGCCCGAGTAACCTAGAATGAGGGTTAAAACTCATCTCCACCATGGTGATGGGGTGGCATCATCACTAACCTATAATGAGGGTTTAAACTCATCTCCACTAGGGTGACAGGGTAGCATCGTCACTAACCTAGAATGAGGGTTTAAACTCATTACCACCTAGGTGTTGGGGTGGCAACATTACTAACCTACCACGGGGTTCATTCCTTGGAAATCTAGCTTGGTCTCATATTCACATATGATATTCTATATGAGCATAATTTACCTAAGCATGTTTTACTTATGCATTGATCATACATGACATATTGCTATATTATGCCTATTACCTATCGTTATGTATGTTGATTATGAAACTTGTCTCTTGTTGCATTGCATCCCACATACTTAGTACATTCGAACGTACTAACACATACTCTTACCTACATGATATCACCATATAGGAACTAGTGCCCAAGTTGATCATCCTCTTCCACATGGCTAGGCGGTGCTATTCCAAGCTTGTTGGTGAGTCCTCTATTCCAGGGAATTTGGTTTATGTTTCTCTCTTATCTATGTATTAAGACACTATCTTATATTCTATTAGACTATGAGGGTGAGCCCGATTACTATATCTTGGCCTTCGCTCTATCTATGTATTTAAAGGTGTTTGTTGGACATGTTGAGTATTTATGTATGAGCTTAGACTCCTCTAGTTGTTTAAGTATTACATTCTCCTTTTCCCTTAGTCCTATTTCCCCTTATTCATGATTTCTTATGATGTTTAATATTGCTTTCGCGACCAAGGATGTGTAATGATATACTATGAGGCTAGTTGGGATCCCTTCGGGTTCCCCATTCATCGGTCACATCTAGGCCCTAGGCTTGGGATGTGACAAACTTGGTATCAGAGCACTAGGTTAATAGATCCTTGGAGTCTAACACACCTCATCGATTAGAGTCCTATTCATGGTTGTAAAGTGCACCATGACTATGAATAGGAGGTTATGAGACGTTTTAGGAAATATTTCCCTTATTTATGTTCTAAGTTGTAACACCCCACACATACACTAAAGGTATTTGTACTGTACACATGAAACATGACATGGACTTTCAAATTAGTGCCAATTTTAAAAAGTGTTGAATCTCGCATTAAAAGACGTCGGGTGTATGTAGAGTGTAAGAAAGTTGTGTGTACACATGTTTTACATAGGGTTAAGGGGACTAAGAATCTCGCATTAAAAGACGTTGTGTGTATCTAGAGTATAAGAAAGTTGTGCGTACACATGTTTTACATAGAGTTAAGGGGACTAACACTCTAAACAAAGGAAAACAATTGAGGTGCTTGTAGGACTTAGAAAGCTAGCAGGTGAGTCAGCTACTTCTGGCTAAACTGAGTGGCATTTTTGGGGCATATTCTGTCTGATGAGGGAATAAGGGTTGATTCACAAATGATAGAGGCTGTGAAAGATTGGCCAAGGCCAACAACACCTATGGAAGTTCGGAGTTTCCTAGGCTTAGCAGGTTATTACAGGAGGTTTGTTGAGGGTTTTTCTTCTATTTCTGCACCTCTAAACAAGTTGACACATAAGGTAACTAAGTTCCAATGGAATGATCCTTGTGAAAGGAGTTTCCAGGAGTTAAAAGATAAGCTAACTTCTGCACCCGTGCTTGTACTTCCAGAAGGCACCGATGGGTAACAGTGTATTGTGATGCTTCAGAGGTTGGTTTAGGGTGTGTACTAACTCAGCATGGTAGGGTAATTGCTTAT
>DF358146.1:0-16132 GCA_000787875.1 Solanum virginianum | reverse complement strand
TGGGTTTATTTGAAGGTTTCTCCAATGAAAGGTATGGTTCAGTTAGTAAGAAAGGGAAATTCAGTCCTAGGTATGTTGTTCCTTATGAGGTGATAAAGAGGATTGGTAAGGTAGCTTATGAGTTGAGGTTGCCTAATGAGATGAATTTGGTCCATCCGGTATTCCATGTTTCTATGTTGAGAAAGTGTGTTGGTGATCCTAATGCCATTGTGCCCCTTGATGTTGTGGGTGTTTTTGAGGATAACTTGACTTATAAGGAGGTTACGGTTCAGATCTTGGATAGGCAAGTAAAGAGATTCAGGAACAAAGAGGTGGCATCCGTTAAGGTCCTTTGGAGGAACCATCAAGTCGAGAGTGCTACTTGGGAGGCTAAAGAGGACATGCAAAAGTGGTACCCTTATTCTTCCACTTCACTAATGCCTAAGGTACTAATTCTAAGTCCTATATGTGACTCCAAGTCTTACGTTTCAACTGTATGTCATTCATGTGCATTCATGTTTAAGTTGGCAATTTATGATGATTTCACACTTATAATGGGATTTTGTAAGTGATGTTTTAAATGTAATGGTGCATTCATGTTGAGGCTGATTTGGTCATGATTATTCTTGTCTTGTACGTCTCCTCTACATTTGGGGATGAATATTCCCAAGGGGGAGATATTGAAACGACCCCAAAAAGTTTCCGAAAACATGCCTCGGAAGTGCCCAAAATCTTATTTTCCATATATTTAAAAATCCATTTGGAATTTCAGAAATTCGACTCCATATTCTTGTTCAGGGGGTCCAAATTAGGGTGAAAAGGGTCTAACCTTGAATTTAAAGCAAAGGAATCGAATTATGAAATTTGCACTTGGTGCAATTTCCAGAAGCGGTCCGCGACCTCTCCGCGACGCGGAGAGGTGTTTTTCCTACACAGTCTTTTTCTAGTTTGCCCAGATTATTTTAAGTGTTGGAACTAAGTTTTCCCAAACATACATTCACCTATACATAGCATTATTTCACCCTCATATCACCCAAAAACATTGCCTAATATTTCCCAAACACTTAAACTCATTTCCAACCTTAAATTCAAGTCCCAAACTCAATGCAAATCTCAAATATTTCTTCAAGGATCTCACTCAACCTTCAAATGTCTATTAATGTCTTCTTCAAGAACTTCACAAAAGCTAAGGTATGTGGTGCTGAACCATTGGGTCCTTCCATCCATGGGGCCTAAACCCTCTTTTACTTAATAATGCATGATTTAAAGTTGATTTTACATATGGGTCTTGAATATTGAGAAATTTACTGCACAGTCATTTTAATACATGAATGTATAGTTGTTTAAGCATGTTTTGAGCTTCAAATCTTGGATCTAATGTTGGTTTTGATGTGGGGTTTTGATATGAATGTCTTGGGGGTGTTGCAAAGTGTTGACTAAAGGTTTTGCCACTGATTTTCCTACATAATTTCATCTCCAAATTGCATGCTCTATTACCCCCATTATACACCTCCAATGTGTTCGATAAAATGTTTGGTTATATTTTCTTGAGGAATTGAAGGCCCAAAGTATGAGATATGATATGAATGATGTTATGATGATGAAATGAGTTTGTACATAAGATATAATCTATATAAAGTGTTGCATTAGACCATGCCCGGTCCGGGGGACTAAGAGCCCGAATAACCTAGTTAAGGGGTTAGTATCTCAAACACCAAGGTGGTAGGTGAGATTGCCACTAACCTAGATGAGGGGTTTGTACCTCACACAGTGCCCAATCCAGGGGGACAAGAGCCCGAGTAACCTAGAATGAGGGTTAAAACTCATCTCCACCAGGGTGATGGGGTGGCATCATCACTAACCTAGAATAAGGGTTTAAACTCATCTCCACCAGGGTGATGGGGTAGCATCGTCACTAACCTAGAATGAGGGTTTAAACTCATCTCTACCTAGGTGATGAGGCGGCAACATCACCAACCTACCAAGGGGTTCATTCCTTGGAAAGCTAGCTTGGTCTCATCTTCACATATGATATTCTATATGAGCATAATTTCCCTAAGCATGTTTTACTTATGTATTGATCGTCTCATCTTCACATATGATATTCTATATGAGCATAATTTACCTAAGCATGTTTTACTTATGTATTGATCATACATGACATATTGCCATATTATGCCTATTGTCTATCATTATGCATGTTGTTTATGAAGCTTGTCTCTTGTTGCATTGCATCCCACATACTTAGTACTTTCAAACGTACTAACTCATACTATTGCCTACATGATATCACCATGTAGAAACTGGTGCCCAAGTTGATCATCCTCTTCCACATGGCTTAGGCGGTGCTATTCCAAGCTTGTTGGTGAGTCCTCCATTTCAGGGACTTTGGTTTATGTTTCCCTCTTATCTATGTATTGACACATTATCTTATGTTCTATTTGACTATGAGGGTGAGCCCGATTACTTTGTCTTGGCCCCCACTCTGTCGATGTATTTAGAGGTGTTTATTGGACATGTTGAGTATTTATGTATGAGCTTTGACTCTTCTATGTTGTTTAAGTATTACTTTCTCATCCTCCCTTAGTCCCATTTCCCCTTGTTCATGGTTTTTTATGATATTTAATATTGCTTCTGCAACCAAGGATGTGTAATGATATGTTATAAGGCTTGTTTGGGGTCCCTTCGGGTTCCCCATTCACCGATCACTTTTAGGCCCTAGGCTTGGAACGTGACAAACTTGTCTTGTTTGTTTGTGTTAAATACTTCAAAAACTCAAAACTTAATCAGCCTAAGCTACTCAACCACGAACTCGTAGTACAATCTATAATTCCATTTACAGACCATATCATCCACTCATGAATCTCACCCACCCTTAGCCAAAATCTCACCCCAATGCCACCAAACCACGAGCCTTGTCTACCACTCATGAATTAAACTATGAGCCATAGATATGGTCGCACTTTGCCTTGTAGATTTCCAGATTCCCCCTTTCCTGCATTTTCATACTCTCTTACTTGTGGGACCTTACACCCACAGGCCTAAGATGGAAACCTATAAAACCCCTTGAGAAATAGGGTAAGGACTTGAGGAAATCATTGTTGTCATATTATTGAGCCTTGAGAGAAATTTTGAGTGGAACAAATCTTTAGTGGTGTAGGATTCTTTGCAAATACAGTGTAATTGGAGTGTTTTCAATAGTATAGGACAGTAAGGGTTGTCTTTAGGAACTAAAACAACATAGTTTGAGGTTTAAGGTAGGGGAAATTAGCAAAAAAGGCCTTCATTAAAAACTATTGGAAGGATCCACAATAGTGGGTCTATGGACTGTAGATCAAACTATGGTTCGTAGATAAGGTGTTTAATATAATGGGGCAACTTCCAAAGATTTTAGGATCTCTTACCACGATGCCATCTATAACCATAGTTCCATTTATGTGCCCATCCTATTCCTTTGTAGATAGACTTTAGTAACCCAATTTTTTGTGTTGAAATCCCATGGACTCATATACATCTTTTCATTTTTTATGGTCCATAGACATCATTCGTACTTTGCTCCAACACTTAACAAATTTTCACCAAACACTGCCCCACCTACGAATCTTGTATTACCACTCATCAAAGTATCTACAACCTATAATGGTCTCATCCTATTGAACTCCATTTACCCTCCCCCCTTAAACCTAATCTACGACTCCAATGCATGATGCATATATAAATCTACGATGAGTAAAACTTATTGTTGTAATGTCCTGGAAGTCAAAAGGTTGAAAAACAAAGTCTCAAGTAGGTTTCTCCTAGAATTTCTAATTTTAGACACTGGGTGCCCACCACTGAACCCTCCACAAACCATGGTGGGCACCACTAGTCATAGTAGGGTTAGATGGAGGGGACCTTACTGCCTATATGCTAAGACATGCCCTTCATGGGCCGTGGTGGATCCCGTGAAGGGAAGGCCTTCCTCCAAGAAGCCATAACTTCCACTATAACCCCTACTGCAGGTCATGGTCCTCATCATGGGTTGTGATAGGACTTCCGTGAAGGGGTCCATCCAGTTATTGTTTTTATGTTTCGTAAGGTTGTTTGAGTTTTTTCCCTAATTCCTAATTCCATTTTTGGATGTTTTCTAGAATAAATTATCCTTACATTATTACTCTAAACTATCTAAAGTATTTGTATCACACTTCAACCATAAAATCACAAAATTCACTCTCCAAAAACCATCTCAAGACTCTCTTCTTCCTCAAGGAAGGGAATTCATTGAATACTTAGCAATTTAGTTCCTAATTACCCTTAGTTCTTCATCTAGGTATATGGGTATTCATCCATAGGTACTTTTCACCCCTAGAGTTGATGAGTCATCAAAAATTTAACTTATTTTGTGCTTTAATTGATAGAGAAAGTGTCCTAAATGCCTTACTTATGCTATAAACTAATATGATTTTGTTGTTTTATAGCTAGGGAAGGTTTTGGACACGACTTAGAGGCAAATTGGTAGTTAAGTGTCAACAAGTGGGCAAAACTGATGAAATAAAGCTTGGTTCCCGCAAAATGCAATTGGTAATTTACCAAGTGCATCAACAACATGCCCATACTGATATCAAACCTTGCCAAACACTCAAATAAAGGAACTATCCAACTGATGAGGATGAATTGTCAAGCTTGAGTTTTGGTTGGTGACTCACCAACCCCGAAAAGCAAGAGAAATAGTTAATTGCTAAAGCCTCTAGAAAATATCATCACTGAATCTATGATAAAGGTGAGAAGGATCTTCAATTGGTGACCCATCGACTTGTGTGAGCTTAACTTATCTCGCTAAACCATCCAAAAACTATGGCCAAGGTAAAACAAAAATGATGAGGAAAAGATGCCAAATATGACTCATCGACTTAGTCGACGAGCACAATCCGGCTCGCATAATTCTTTAGAAAGTATTGGTCAAAGTTGAGATGAAAATGCAAGAGAAAAAAGTAAAGAGTGACTCGCTGACTCAGTTGGCTAGCTCTATTAATACGCTAAATGAAAAATCTCCTTGAATATAAATAGTCCAATTTTAAAAGATTTTGGGAGTTCTAGAAAAGAGTTTTGTAAGGAAACATAAATACATCGATTTGAGAGTAATTCTAAGGATTTTTTTACTTAGATTGAGTGATTGAACGATCAGTTTAGGGGAAATTGCACTCAGTTGCCATGGATGAACATGAATTTTGTATAATTCTAGTTTTTATTTTTGTATCTTGCTAAAACCCCAACCTTCAAGGGGGATGTAATAGTTGAATTTGTAGAGTTTGATTATGGGTATTTGACAATTGCTTGATTATTGATTGAATGATTATGGTTATCTCAATTTCTCCACGTTCCATTATGAATAAAGGTTGCAAACTTAGTTCTAACTTAGATCTTCATACTTACTTGAGAGAGTGGTATGGAGTGGGTGAAATTGATGAATGGCTATTAACTTGTGTTAAAATAATTACATTCGTGAGATAGTAACTGTGCTGATATATTAGGTATTTTGCATCATAATCCAAACTTATGCTTGCAAAAGTAAGGTTTGATAGTTGGTATGTTTTCAAGAGTTTCATATCAAATTGTAGTCTCACCTAGCCTACCCATACAACTAAAATTGACTTTGAGCATTGTTAATACCCAAATGAGATCTACAAGTTCAACTATACTTTATTTTCCCTAGAAGAGCCTTTCCAAATTTTAGTACAAACCAATTTTACCAATTTGATTATAAATCCTACTATATTAGATATAGATGCATGTTTACATTCACATCTTTTATTTTCAACACTCATGATTTTGGATTACATTATTACTTCTTAACTGAGGTCTAATATTCCAATTCCCTGTGGGATTGACCTCGACTCTTTTAGTTGTGATATATATTGATGACAATCATTGTATTCCTTATTAGTTATGGGATACACTTGATCCTTATCAAAATGGCATTGTTGCTGGGTGGTGGTTTTTTTTAGCTATCATCTGAAGAAGTTTAGTACAGACTAGTTTTGTGAAGTGAATTACTTATTTGCCCTTTTTTCTTTGTTGGTTACAGATGACAAGATGAGTTTCCAAGGTAGTGTTGTTGGGACACAAGTTGGATAGATGAATAATGTTGGAAACATAAATGATGTGAATTTTGATGCCCTTGGAAATGCAGGAGTTATTCGCTTACTACTAGCTAGTGCTAGCCCTTTGATTAACGGATGATAGGAGAGTAATGAAGTTAGTTTGGACCATACCCTGACCCTAGGATAGCTACTTCCAAATTTAATTATTCGTACAAAATTAGTTCCTACATTGTCTACTTGTAGTAGATCTCAAGCACACATTGGTGGAACATCCAAAAAGGAACTTCCAAAAAGGTTAGATCATCAAAAGCTTCCATCTGTACACCTTCCTTTGCTAGGGCAACTCCTACCCTATTCTGAACAAATGTGTTAGTCTTGGAACACCCAGCCTCTACATTAAACACCTTGTAATACCCCTCATGTGCTCCAGAATGCCCCATAAGCGTATTTCTCGAATATCTCAAAAACCATGCATGATTTTGAAAATTCGACTTCATATTCTTGTTCAGGGAAAAATTGTGTAGAAAAAGGGTAGACCTCGATTTTTAGAAGCCTCGTAGCAAAAAATAACTTTTGCAATGGGGAGGTAAAACAGTGTCAATCCACCATGGAGCCGTGTCACGCCTTGGACGTGGCTCAGTACAATATTTCCCTTATTTTTTCAGTTTCATTCAAGGGCATTTGGGTAATAACCCAATGCCCATTTAGACATGGAACCTTCATTCTTTGGCCATTTTCAAGCTCAAAAACACTCAAAACCCTACCAAACCCCTCTCAATTGATCATCAAATCCCTCATTCAAATTCAAGGATTTCAAGAGCAAATTTTGGAATTCAAGAACCCAACACACACCTCAAGTCATTCTCAACCCAATTTCAAGAAATCTCAAGGTGTTAATGTATGTGGATTTTATTCATGGATTCCTTCCACCCATGAAGCCAAACCTTCCCTCTTGATCAAATTTCATGATTTTAATGTTGTATATTTTATGAGTAAACTCTATTATGCATTGTAAACATGATTTGAGATTGGATTCTTCAAGTATTGATTAAGTATGCATGAATATATATTGTAGCTATTTCTATGAGAAGATTTATGATTATAGAGGCTATACATGACATGAATTATGAGACTGTGAATGATGGTGAATTTGTAACATGGATTTCACGACACCTAAATGAGGGTTTTACAACTATGTTGGTGGGTTGATTTAAACGACTTCAAATTAAAGTGATTTTACTTCTTCTTGTCCTATATTCCTAATTATATGATTTTGAGCATGTGTGTGCATACCCACCATGTTGCTTAATTTTGCATGACTATGATTCTTATGTTGATAAAATACTATTACATAAATTGCAAGACAAGTACTTCCATGGCGATTTATGAGCTCCCAAGCATGTATTAAATTCATGAAAAGATTTCATGACCTACAAGTGAATTGTTGAGCTCTTATTCTATGTTTTGCTCTCATGTGAATTGTGAAGCCTGCTAGAAGGGGTTATGAATCATAATGTATGTCTCACCCTCTAATACAAGGCAAATGTCTGCGTGAAGGGGTCATGAACCACGTTGTATGCCTCACCCTCATATACGACTTATTAATATGGATTGCCTAATGTCTACATGAAGGGGTCACAAACCATGTTGTATGTCTTACCCTCATGTATGACTTAATATCATATACTATCCACTACCTACTAGAAGGGGTCATGATCCATGTTATATTCCTCACCCTCTAATATAAGGTATTTGGATGAGCTATTCATGCCACGTTATTGTGTGGAACAAGTTATGCAAGTATGATTATTCTCAAACATGTTTACACTGAAACATTGATTATACATGTCATATTGAGCTCATGTCCATCGATTATGATTAGGCATCTTGATTATTTTGCTTATGATTTTTGTTGCATTGAACCCCACATACTTAGTATATTCAAAGTACTAACACATACTCTATACCGACATGATATCACCATGTAGGAACCGACGCTCCTATTGATCCTCCTCCTCCACGTGGCTAGCCGGATCGTTGAAGTTAGCTTTTGCTGAGTCCTCATATCTGGGGAAAATATATGTTTTTCCTTCATACTTATTTAAGACTTCATCTTATATTTTGGATACTTATATGAGGGTGAGCCTGGGAGATGTATTGGCCTCCCACCCCATCTACTAGTAGAGGTATTGTTAGATGTTACGATGGTTTGTAATTGTGATCTTGACTCCTATTAAGCTTATGTTATTATGAAAGCCTCCCTTAGTCCCGTTTCCCTTATTCTCTATTATTATGTGATTGCTATCTTATTTTGCTTCTGAAACTAATGATGTGTCTGTGATATGTTAAGAGGCTTGTTTGTGGTTCCTTCGGGTTCCCCATTTATCGTGTCACATCTAGGCCCTAGGCTTAGGTTGTGACAAGCTTGGTATCAAAGCACTAGGTTGTTAAGGATCCTCAGAAATCCAACACATCATGTAAAGTAGAGTCTTATTCATGGTTGTGAAATGCGCCACAACTATAAATAGGAGGCTATAAGGCATTTTAGGAAATGATTCACTACTTCATGATCTATGTCATGCTTTGGGTGTAAGGATATGGCTTCCTCCCCTAACGAATGCTCTTTTGCTCTGTTTGATCATGCCACTACTAAGAGGGAGACCACGGAGGGCCCGCACACCCGAGGAGAGTCCAGCTCATCAAGCTCCTTAAGGAGAAGGGGCTACACAAGTTGAGTTCAGGAATACCATCACCATGTTGGCACATATTATGACCAATCAATTGAATCAAGAGGCCCAAGCTTCTCATGCTCCTATCTGGCCTCAAGGGTGAGGGACTTCACAAGGATGAAGCCTCCAGAGTTTCATGTGTCCAAAATGGAGGAAGATCCCTAAGAGTTTATCGATGAGGTGTATAAGGTGCTCGCTATCATAGGGGTGAATTCAAAGAAGAAGATGGAACTAGCGGCCTATCAACTCAAGGGTGTGGCCCAAATTTGGTTTGCTTAATGGTAATTGAAGAGGGGGAAAAATGATGCCATTCCTTAAGAGGAGTTCAAGGTTGTCTTGCTCAACTAGTTCATCCCTATTGAGTTTAGAGCAGTAAAATGATAGAGCTCGTGAATCTCAAGCAAGGCTCTATGAGTGTGATAGAGTATGCCCTCAAATTCAACAAACTCTCAAAGTATGCTCCTCACTTTGTTGTCGATCCTAGGGCAAGAATGAACAAGTTTATGTCAGGGGTGTCCAATTTGGTGAATGAAGAGTGTCACACCGTTATGCTAGTGGGTGACATGGACTTATCTCGACTCAAGTCTTACGCCAAACAACTTGAGGAGGAAAAGATTAGAAAAAGGAGAAGTGGGGAGTGTAAGAGGGCTCGGGTTTATGGTGGCTTCCAAGGTGCTAAGGGTGGTCATTTCCAACAAGGTCATAAATTTCAATGCCAAGGGTCTTCTAGTGCTCCAAATAAGAGGTTTGCTAATGATGGGGTGCCTAACCCAAGGTTTCAAGGTAGCAATGTGGGATGACTAATCCTAGGTGCCAAAAGTGTGGGAGGAATCATAATGGCAAATGCTTGAGGGATTCGAATGCTTGCTATGGGTGTGGGAGAGTAGGCCACAACCTTTTTGATTGCCATTATGCTCAAAACAAAGGCAAGGATGTTCATCCTCAAGGACAAGGTGGTTATGTTGATCAAAGGGCTCAAGGTGGCCAACAAGCAAGTGTTCCACGTCACAATCAGTTTTATGCTCTTCAAGGAAAGCAAGGAGTGGATGAGGTGCCCGATGTTATTACCAATATGTTAAAGGTTTTTTATTATGATGTGTAAGCTTTATTAAATTTGGATACCACTCTTTCCTTCATTACTCCTTTTGTTGCTACTAAGCTTCATATGTGCTCCGAATTGTTGTGTAAACCTTATGAGATGTCTACCCCTGTTGGTGAGTCCATTGTTTCTAGAAAAGTCTATAGGGGTTGTCCCGTGTCTATATTGCATAAGTCTTGACTTGTGATTTTGTTGAACTCGACATAATGGATTTTGACACTATTCTTGGGATGGATTGGTTACATGCATATTAGCTTCCATTGATTGTAGAACCCATAAAGTTAGATTCCAAATTCCTAATGAGCCCATGTTTGAGTGGGAAGGTCATGATTTGGTGGTTAAGGGTAGATTCATCTCTTGTCTTAAAGCCCAAAAATTGATTTCTAAGGGTTACATTTACCATCAGGTGAGGGTTAGGGATGTGGAGTCTAAAGTCCTTTTTATTAAGTCGATTCTGGTGGTCAATGAGTTTCTTGATGTCTTTTCTAGGAGCTTCCAGGTGTTCCTCCCGAAAAGGCAATAGACTAGTAAACCTCCTCCCTGATACACAATCCATTATCATTCCTCCTTACCATATGGCCCCGGCGGAGTCAAACGAGCTAAAGGACCAATTGAAAGATTTATTGGAGAAGGATTTCATAAGGCCTAGAAAGTCATCTTGGTGTGCACCGGTGTTGTTTGTGAGAAAGAAAGGTGGCTCACTTAGAATGTGCATTCATTACCGACAACGCAATAAAGTCACTGTAAAGAACAAGTATCCTCTCCTAAGGATAGGTGACCTATTTGATCAACTACAAGGGGCTAGGCATTTTTCTAAGAATGATCTTCAGTCCGGATACCACCAAGTAAGGGTGAAAGAGTATAATATTCCCAAAACGGCCTTCCGGACTAGGTATGGGCATTTTTAATTTTTGCTGATGTCATTTGGTTTAACTGATACACCAGCAATATTTATGGATCTCATGAATAGGGTCTTTAAACCCTACCTTAATATGTTTGTGATAGTCTTCATAGATGACATATTGATTTATTCCCAAAGTGAAGAAAAACATGTGAATCATTTAAGGGTAGTGTTGCAAATTTTGAGGGATGAAAAATTGTTTGCTAAATTTGATAAATGTGAATTTTGGTTGGAAGAGGTTGCATTCCTAGGGCATGTGGTGTCAGGTGATGGAATTAAAGTGGACCCTAAGAAGACAGAGGTGACAAGGAATTGGCCTAGGCCCTTGAGTTCGACGGATATTAGGAGTTTCTTGGGTTTAGTGGGATACTACCGGAGATTTGTGAATGGTTTCTCTTCTATTGATTCCCCTATGACAAAATTGACACAAAACAAGGCAAATTTCATTTGGACTGATGAATGTAAAAGAAGTTTTCAAACTTTGAAAGACAAGCTTATTTCCGCTCCTATCTTGGCTTTACCGGAAGGATTAGAAGGGTTTGTGGTTTATTGTGATGCCTCATGAATTGGTTTGGGGTGTGTATTGATGCAAATGGCAAGGTTATAGCATATGCTTCTCAGTAACTAAAGGTGCATGAGCACAATTATCCCACCCATGATCTTGAATTAGTGGCCGTGGTGTTTGTTTTGAAAATATAGCGTCATTATTTGTATGGGGTTCATGTAGATGTATTTACCAACCACAAGAGTCTCCAATATGTGTTCATAAAAAGAGGTCTTAATTTTAGAGTAAGAAGGTGGTTAGAGCCCCATAAGGATTATGACAAGAGTGTGCACTATCATCCCGGCAAAGCTAATTGTCACGACCCAAGCCTAGGGCCTAGACGTGACATGGCAAATGGGGAACACGAAGGAACCCCAAACAAGCCTCTTAGCATATCAATCATACATCCTTGGTCACAGAAGCAAAGTAACAACAACAAGATATATAAATAGGAGAAACGGGACAAAGGAAAGTCTTTGATAATCATAAAACATTCAAGAGTCAAGCTCATAGCATAAGTACATCAATTGTCCAACAACACCTCTAGCATAGATTGGAGTGGGGGCTAAAACACTCTTCGGGCTAACCCTCATAATAACAAGTGTTCAATATGAAGAAGTCTCAACATAGCAAGAGTAGTAAAGATAGTGTCCTCGGACTTGAGGACTCACCAAAGCTTATCTCTAAAGCACCAAACTAGCCACGTGGAGGAAGATCGAGAGGCGCTTTGGTTCCTACATGGTAACATCATGTAGGCATAGAGTATGCATTAGTACATTTGAATGTACTAAGTATGTAGGATGCAATGCAACAAGACATAAACCAATATATCCAAAATACATAATCATAAGCAATGGATAAGTATAATATCAATATGGCATGCATGATCAACGCTTGAAGTAAAACATGTTTGTTAATCATATAGCTTGTATAGAACATAATTCACATGTGGGAAGAAATCATAATCATCATAGACCAAGCAACTACTACTTGGAATCCAAGGCATGTCACCCCCTTGGAAGGTGATTGAGGTATCCACCCCTCAACATGGTGATTGGGCATGTCACCCGGAACAAGGTGATGGAGGTATCCATCCCTCAACGTGATGATTGGGCATGTCACCCCTTAATAAAGTGATCGAGGTATCCACCCCTCAACATGGTGATTAGGCATGTCACCCGGAACAAGGTGATGGAGGTATCCATCCCTCAACGTGATGATTGGGCATGTCACCCCTTAATAAAGTGATCGAGGTATCCACCCCTCAACATGATGATTGGGCATGTCACCCCTCAACAAGGTGATTGAGATATCCACCCATCAATATGGTGATTGGGCATGTCACCCTTTAACAAAGTGGTCGAGGTACCCACCCCTCAATGTGGTGATTGGGCATGTCAACCCCCAACAAGGTCATTGAGGCATGTCACCTCCCAATAAGGTGTGGTCACCTTGCAACACTATAGATACTTTTTATTAATTCAATGCATACATGCAAGCCCTTAATCATCATAAAGTCACTTGACCTATAAACCATGTAATTGATCATCAGTAACTTCAGAATCCTAGTCAAGACATTTTATCAAACACTTGGTGGGTGTGTAATGCTAGTTCAAAATCATGCAATTCAAAAGTGAAATAATGTGAGAAAACTCAATGTAAATCAACCCACCAACATATAGTAAAACTCTCATGTAAGATATCTTGAAATCCATCATCAAAACTCATAATAGATCATAGTTTCATAGCTCAAAACATGTGTAGTCTCAATACACAAAACCAATTCATAGTATAAGCTTGGAATAGATAAACATGTATAATCAATCAACATTTCACAAAACCCCAACATAATTTATAAGTAAAATCCGTAATAAGAGATACCCATAGATAATATAACTTGAAAACATTCAATTTTCATAAAAAGGAAGATTGGGCTCTATGGGTGAAAGGACCCAATGGATGAAACCCACATACCTCAATAGACCCTTCTAGCAACAATGGACTCACCAATGGGGGTAGATACTTCATAAGGTTCACACAATAATTCGGGACTAACATGAAGATGTTGGCAAAAAAAGAAGTAATAAAAGAAAGAGTGGCACCCAGGTCTATCAAAGCATATACATCAAAATCAAAAACCTTTAACATACCAGTGACAACATCGAGTACCTCATCCACCCCATATCTCCCTTGAAGGGCATAGAATCTATTTTATCTTGGAGTACCCCTTTGTTGGCCTTCCCTCCCCTTTTGACCCGCATTTGCACCTTGGCTTTGTGGATGACCATCTCTACCTTTGTTTTGAGCANNNNCATTATGGCTCCTACCACATCTTTGGCATATAGGGTTAGGTACCCCACCACTACCACCTTAGAATCCTCAGTTGTCATTAGCAAACCTTCTATTAGGAACATTGGAAGACCCTTGGCCTTGGGACTTGTGTCCTTTAGGAAACTGGTTACCCTTGGAATTTTGGAATCCACCTTTAAAACGAGCCCTCTTGGACTAACCACTTCTTCTCTTTCTAAGCTTTTCCCTCTCTAGTTGTTCAGCATATGTCATGAGGCAGGACAAATCTATATCACCTATTAGCATGGCACTACGACACTCCTCATTAACCAAGTCGGACACACCCAATATACATTTGTTCATCCTTGATCTCGGCTCGGCAACCAATTGTGGGGCATACTTGGAAAGTTGGTTGAACTTGAGGACATACTCTCTCACACTCATGGAACCTTGCTTAAGGTTCATAAACTCCATCATTTTAGCCTCTTTTAGCTCGATAGGAAAGAACCAATTGAGGTGGCTTTGAATTTCTCCCAAGGAGTAACATCATCCCTCCTCTCCAACCTCCATTGTGTAAACCAAATTTAAGATACTCCTTTGATATAGTAGGCCGCCAACTCCGCCTTTTCCTCTGAATTAACCCCCATAATAGATAATGCCTTATCGATGAATTTTTGGGGATCCTCATCTGCCTTGGATCCATGGAACTCTGGTGTGTTCATTCTAGTGAAATCCCTCACCCTAGAAGCCGGAGTAGGAGCATGAGGGGCTTGGATCCCTTAGTGAATTTGGTTGGTCATAGCATGAGCCAACATTATAATATCATCCCAGAACTCATCTTGGGCTACCCATCCATCTTTAGGAACTTGAGAAGCTTAACAACGAGAGGAGTTGGTTGCTCCTCGAGTGTATGGGCTCTCCTTGGTCTCCCTCTTGTAATCAGCATGATCTAGAAGAGCAAAGGGCATTCGTTAGGGAAAAACTCGTTCACTTACATCTGAAGCATGATATAGACCATGAAGAAGTGAAACATTTCCTAGAACGTCTCATAGCCTCCTATCCATTATTGTGGTGCACTTCACAACTATGAATAAGACTATAATTGAAGCGGAGTGTTGGATTCTGAGGATCATTAACAACCTAGTGCTCTGATACAAAGTTTATCACGACCCAACCCTAGGGCCTAGACGTTACACGGCAAATGGGGAACCCGAAGGAACCCCAAACAAGCCTCTTAAAATATTGATCACACATCCTTGGTCAAGAGATATAATTAAGGGAAAACGAATGAAGGAAAGTCTTTGACAATCATAAAATACTCAAGAGGCAAGCTCATAGCATAAGTACATCAATTGTTACAACAACACCTCTAACATAGATCGGAGCAGGGTCCAAGACACTTTTTGGGCTCACCCTCATAGTATCAAGTGTTCAACATAAAGAGACATCAAATAGTGAGAGTAGTATAGCTAGTGTCCCCGAACTTGAGGACTCACCAAAACTTGTCTTTCGAAATGCCAAAACTAGCCACGTGGAGGATGATCGAGAGGTACTCCGATTACAACATGGTAATATCATGTAGGAATAGAGTATGCATTAGTACATTTGAATATACTAAGTATGTAGGATGCAATGCAACAAGACGTAAGCCAACATAGTCAAAATGCATAATCATATGCAACAAGACGTAACCCAACATAGTCAAAATGCATAATCATAATCAATGGATAAGTATAATATCAATATGGCATACATGATCAATGCTTCAACTAAAACATACTAGTAAATCATATAACTTGTATTAAACATAATACATGTGTAGGAAGGGTCCATAATGATAGAACAAGCAAACTATTAGTCGGAATCCAAGGCATGTCACCCCCTTGGAAGGTGATAAAGGTATCTACCCCTCAACAAGGTAGTACGGGCATGTCACGCCTCGATAAGTGGTCAAAATATCTATCCCTCAACATGGTAATATGGGCATGTCACCCCTCAATAAGGTGATCAAGGTATCTAACCCTCAACATGGTAGTACGAGTATGTCACCCCCCGATAAGGTGGTCAAGGTATCTACCCCTTAACATGGCAGTATGGGCATGTCACCCCCTGACAAGGTGGTCAAGGCATCTATCCCTCAACATGGTAGTGTGGGCATGTCACCCCTTGACAAGGTGGTTAAGGCATGTCACCCCCTCAATGAGGTAATTGGGCATATCACCCCCTAACAAGGTGTGGTCTACTTGTAACACTATAAATATTTTTCATAAATCCAATACATATATACAATCCCTTAATCATATAGTCACTTGACTTATAAACTATGCAGTATACCAACAATAACTTAAGAATCTTTGTCAAGACATTTTATCAAACACTTTGTGGGTATGTAATGCTAGTTCAAAATCATGCAATTCGAGAGTAAAGTAATATGAAAAAACTCAATGTAAATCAACCCACAGCCCTCTTGGACTAACCACTTCTTCTCTTTCTAAGCTTTTCCCTCTCTAG
>DF358147.1:90507-101043 GCA_000787875.1 Solanum virginianum | reverse complement strand
TAATGTAGTGGTTGCTGATAATAAAAGTGATTCAATTCGGTTAATTTTTCATATTTTCTTGGCACCTTTATTAATACTAATATAACTTCAATCAGTTACCAAGTCAACCCATATATAATTTGTTAGGTTCAATGTATAATGGGTGAATGGATAATGATGTATTGAAAAATGTGAAAGTTACAACTATGAATGAATGCATGTCATTCATAAACATTCATGCGACCTTTCGTATTTCGGTGCAACCTTTCGTCTACTATACATGAATCATTATATCATCCAATTGACAATAAATATCTGAATCCTTCTCAGACGTTGGTAGAACTTAAGAGGAAAACAAAGGAACTTTTAGTAGAAAGGTTTAAAACAAGTATCAAAAGGAAATGGTATTGTTTTGAAAAGTTCAAGTGCGATTACAAGTCATTGAGTGATTCGCTGAAAAACAAATTTGAGGTATCATTATTTGTTTTTCGTGGGTCATTTTATCTTGGGAGAAAATATTCCATAACCTCAGGTACTCGAGGGGAATAATTTCCTTAAGGAAACTCTGTGAATTCTAAGGACTTGACTCCTCTCTCCTTCGTCATAATCGAATGTTCTTGAAATTTATTTAACTTCATCTTGAATATTACATTAATTATATGAAATTTGTATGAAGTTACTTCATTAAAAAAGATTAGAATTTGTACTACACAATTATCATTATTACTTAAAGAAACAATATTCTTAAGGAAATTATTTTATCTTATTGTGCAATTATAATTGGTTTCTAAAGATTAAAATCTTTGTGGGTTTATGCTCCATTTGAACTCGATATTGACTCGGAGAACTTGAAAAGTTTGTCAGAACATCGAAATTCATTCGATTAATGGTTGAGAGTTATAAACTTTACCGTTAAACTAGAAACAAAATGAAAAATAAAGATCAAGTCTTTATTTGAAGTGACTAAGTGTACTTGTCTTTTTCTAACAGCAAGATGACACATGAAACTGAAGTCATGAATAATAGGACATCAAAAATTACAATAATGAATATTGCTTTGTCAAGTCGTACAGGTGTTGCACCTGCCATAACATCGACTGAAAAAATCTAAAAAATTCACAGGTATGAATTTTAAGAGGTGGCAGCAAAAGATGCTCTTCACTACTTTGAATCTTCAACGATTCATCAAAGAAAGTGTTCCTGTGTTAGTGGAGTTAACTCTAGAAGATGAACGCTTTATGATTATTGAAGCTTGGAAGCATTCTGAAAAGAAAGTGTTCCTGCGTTAGTGGAGTCAACTCCGAAAGATGAACGCTTTATGGTTATTGAAGCTTGGAAGCATTCTGATTTCTTATGCAAGAACTATATTCTGAATGGGCTTCATAATGACTCGTACAATGTGTACACTAATATGAAAACCTCCAAAGACCTCTAGAATGCTTTAGAAAAGAAGTATAAGACAGAGGATGTCAGATTGAAGAAATTCATAGTGGCAAAATTTTTGGACTACAAGTTGGTAGATAGCAAATTTGTGGTTACTCAAGTTCAAAAATTGTAAGTGATTATCAATGATCTCCTCACTGATGGTCTAGTGATTAATCAAGCCTTCCAAGTAGCTGCTATGATTGAGAAGTTACATACTTTGTGGAAAGACTTCAAAAATTACATAAAGCATAAGTGGAAGGAGATGTCCCTAGAAGATCTCATTGTAAGATTGAGAACTGAAGAGGATAATAAAGCTATTTAGAAAAAATCTCATGGAAATTCAGCAATATTAGGAGCCAATATTATTGAAGATGGAAGGTCTAAGAAGAGAAAGACCAATTCTGTGTAGCAAAACAGTCAACCTAAGAAGAAATTCAAAGGTAATTGCTTTAATTGTGGCAAAAATGATCACAAGGCTACAGATTGTAAGGCTCCAAAGAAATCGCAAAAGAAAGATCAAGCAAATGTTGCTGAATTCAAGAATAATTTATGTGTCATGCTTTCTGAATGCAATCTTGTTGGCAACCCAAGAGAGTGGTGGATAGATTCTGGTGCAACCCGTCATGTATGCACCAATAAAAAACTTTTTGCATCATATGAACCTACTCAAGGTAATAACAAAATCTACATGGTAAACTTGATAACTGCAACGGGTGAAGAAATGGACAAAGTTTTCTTGAAGATGACATCTGACAAGGTGGTGACTCTCAAAAATGTGTTTTATATTCCTGAATTAAGAAAGAACTTGGTTTCTAATTCACTTCTCACTAAGAATGGATTGAAATGTGTATTTATTTTTGATAAAATTGCAGTTAGTAAAAATGAAGTGTACGTAAGAAAGGGCTACCTTTGTGAGGGCCTGTTTAATCTTAATGTAGTGGTTGCTGATAATAAAAGTTTTGGTTCTACTTACTTGCTTGAGTCAAGTGATTCATGGCATAAATGTTTGGGACATATCAATTATAAGACTTTGCGAAAACTGATTAGCTTAGAAGTGTTGCCTAATTTAGAGTGCAATAAAATAAAATGTCAAATATGCATGGAAGCTAAGTTTGCTAAGCATCCTTATAAGTCTGTTGAAAAGAATTCCAATCCTTTAGATTTGATTCACATAGACATTTGTGATATGAAGTCAACACCAACGCATGGTGGGAAAAAGTATTTCATAACTTTTATTGATGATTGCACTAGACATTGTTATATACATTTGCTATCAAATAAGGATGAGACAATTAAAATATTTAGGCAATACAAAACTGAAGTTGAAAATCAGTTGGATAAAAAGATAAAAATGATAAGAAGTGATAGGGGTGGAGAACATGAATCTCCATTTGCAGAAATACATTTGGAAAATGAAATTATCCATCAAACGACTGCCCTTTATTCACTCTAATCTAATACAATTGCAGAAAGGAAAAATTGAACTTTGAAGGAAATGATGAATGCCTTACTTATAAGTTTAGATTTACCACAAAACTTATAAGGGGAAGCTATCCTTATAGCAAATCGCATACTCAATAGAGTGCCCCATAGAAAGACGCAATCAATTCCATATGAAAAATCGAGAGGAAAGAAACCCAATTTAAAATATTTCAAAGTGTGGAGGTGTCCAGCAAAAGTCCAAATTTCTACGCCAAAAAGATTGAAAATAGGATCAAAGACTGTGGACTGTGTGTTTATTGAATATGCTAGAAACAGTAAAGCTTGTTGATTTTTGGTTCATATATCTGATCATCTAGATATTCATGTTAATACGATAATTAAATTAGATAATGTTGAATTCTTTAAACACATTTATCCGTATAAAGCTAGATCTGAAGAGTCTAATGAAGATTCTAAATGACCTCAAGTTAAACCAAAGAGAAATATACAAAATGGAGAAAATTCAAGGCATAGTGAGCGTCAAAGGACTGCTACTTTCTTCAGATCAAATTTTGTTACATTTCTTATTGATAATGAGCCTTAAACCTTCCAAGAAGCAATGTCCTTTATGGACACCCTATTGAAAATAAGTTGTCAAGAGTGAGATTGAATCAATCTTGAATAACCATACTTGGGAGTTGATTGATCTTCCTCCGGGGAATAATCCTTTAGGATCAAAATGGATCTTTAAAAGAAAATGAAGGCAGATGATACTATTGACAAGTACAAGGCAAGACTTGTAGGTAAAGACTTCAAATAAAAGGAAGACCTTGATTACCTTGATACATGAAGACCTTGATTACTTTGATACATACTTGCTAGTGACAAGGATTACATCTATTCGGATATTATTGGCACTAACAACAGAATATGATCTTGAAATTCATCAAATGAATGTAAAAACTACAGCATATGATCTTGAAATTCATCAAATGAATGTAAAAACTACTTTCTTAAATGAAGAGCTGGAGGAAGAAATTTACATGGAACAACTTAAGGGTTTTGTAGTTCCTGGTAAAGAAAGAAAAGTGTGCAAACTTGGTAAGTTACTTTATGGATTGAAACAAGCACCAAAATAGTGGCATGCAAAGTTTGATCAAACCACGTTGGTAAACGAATTTATGATTAATGAGTGTGATAAATGTGTTTACATCAAAGACACTCCAAATCGTAAGGTTATTGTTTGTTTGTATGTTGATCATCAGTAGAGACTTGGCTGACATAAATGCTACTAAGCAAATTTTGAAATGAAAGACCTTGGAGTGGTTGATGTTATCTTAGGAATCAAAATTCTTCAAACTCCACAAAGTTTGGCTTTGTCACACTCTCACTATATTGAAAAGGTGCTTGATAAGTTCAGGTATTTACATTTCAAGATTGCCAAGACTCTAATGGATATGAGCTTTGCACTTAGAAAGAATAGTGGTGAAAATAATTTACAATTGGGCTATGCAAGAATATTGGGAAGCTTGATATATATAATGAACTGTACATGACCATATATAGCATGTGCTATTAGTAGGCTAAATTGGTATACGAACAATCCAAATCAAACTCGCTAGATGGCAATGAAGAGAGTTTTAGAGTATTTAAAATATACTCAGCACTATGCTTTGTATTATGACAAATATCCAGCAGTAATTGAATGATATAGTAATGCAAATTGGATATATGGATTAGATGAAGTAAAATTCACAAGTGGATATATATTTACTCTATGTGGTGGAGCAGTTACTTGAAAATCATCCAAACAAACATGTATTGCTTGCTCTACTATGAAATCTGCATTAATCACTTTAGATAAAACTGGTGAAGAAGCTGAATAGCTCCGGAACTTCTTAGAAGACATCCCTTTTTGGCCTAAATTATTAGTCTTGTACGCATACATTGTGATAATCAGACTGCAATAAGTAGGACAGGGAGCATGATGTACAATGGTAAATCACATCATATAAGATGGAGACATAATACCATTAAAGAACTACTCTCTAGTTGAATTATCACAATTGACTATGTAAGATCAAAAGATAATGTGTCGAATCCACTTATAAAAGCCTAACTAGAGAGGGAGTTGAAAGGTCATCTAAGATGATGGATTTAAGGCCTAGGACAAGTCAAACATGATGGTAACTCTACCTAGCAGACTGGAGATCCTAAGAGTTAGGTTCAAGGAGATCAAACAAAGTTGTGTTTAATGGTCTAACATTGTCAATTAATCTAACCAATTCTCATGATGAAGACAATGTTCAGTGATCAGGATAATTATACTAAAACTTTTTAATGATTTCTAAGTTTGGTAAGGTATGACCAAATAGTTTCTCTATGAGAGTAAACATTTAGAAATAACCTATGTGGTAGTGAAATGGAAGTCGTTTCAAGGAGAATGTTAGTGAAGGTCGATTCTCTAAGCTCTCATGAAACCGGGAAGTGTTCACGGTTGAAATGAACAAAATCGTGAGAACCATATATGGTAAAAGGCTGATCATGTGACTTATATTGTCTATGTGTACATTCAAGTTCAACGGTTCAAAGATATCGCATCTACTGATTGATCGAGTGCATCCGATATAAGTTTACTACGGAAAGTTCAAAGAAAAACCCACTTATCCTGATGCAACTAGTCTTTGTTTGTAATCACATACAAGTTCGTGTATAACTATCTTTCGTGTTATATCCATTCTCATTCATGTGAGAGATTGTTAGGTTCAATGTATAATGAGTGAATGGATAATGACACATTGTATAAAGATTGATGTATTGAAAAGAGAAAAGATATAAAAACACCATTGAAGTGGTCCGGATTTTTAAAAAGACACCTGAACTTTGTGGGTGTTCTATTACCCTACGAAAGTATTTAATACCTTTATAAATAAGTTATTTTGGCATATTTTCTCATCTGTGCTTGTGAACACGCACACTCTACAATGAAAAAGCTTTTTTCCTTTCTAAAACCAATTAAAAAGTGACACATTGCATATCTATTTCTCACCTACAATAAATCATCTTTCCCAAATCAAATTAGCTATTGAAGATTTTTTTTTTTAAAAAAAAGAAATTAGTAGAGTAGATGAAATCAACACAAATTAACATTAATACTCTCTCTATTGAAATCACTTCAAGATTTTATTTGTTCTTAAGAAGAGAAGTATGAAGCTTCACCATTGTATACATCTCAGATGGAAAAATTTTAGGTGTAGAAACCAAATTGCAAAAATCGCCATCGTTATTCTCCAAAACATCCAGTTGCAATGGATATTCCAAGTGCCTTCGCAATTTTAGAAGAATTTGAATTTAATAGGACCCTAATTGATGAGTGTTTGGAATCAATAAAGCCCACGCGAACAAAATTATAGAGAATATCTTCAAGCACCCCATTTAACATAGTGTAGAAAATCTTCAAAATGTTTCACATAATACTCAAAAGAAATTTATGAATAAGCTAAAGGGATGAGCTTCCAATTGGAAACACAGAACACTTTTTTTTCTAAATCTAAACACGAAAAACTACAAATGAGGAAAAATTAAACTATTTTTGCTCCACGTTCAAATCTTGACAAGGACCCATCAATAAAAATAAACAAACAAACAAACAAATAAGAGTCTTCTGGCAAAAATAAAAATGAACTAGAAGAGAACAAAAAGAATCAGAAAACAAGGGATTTTTTTTGGAAAAGGTAAACGTGTCTTCTAAATGTGTCTTTAATTAATTAATTAGAAGTGGGTGAATGAGCATCACACATACAAACACAGATAGAAAATATGTCAAAATAGCATATTTACAAATGTATCAAATACTTTTGTGGGGTAATAGAACGCCCGCAAAGTGCAGGTGTCTTTTTGAAAAATCGGGACAACTTCAATGGTGATTTTATGTCTTTTCTCTATTGAAAAAATGTGAAAGTTGCAACTATGAATGAATTCATGTCATTCATGAACACAATGTATAATGGGTGAATGGACAATGGTGCATCGTATAAAGATTGATGTATTGAAAAAATGTGAAAGTTACAACTATGAATGAATTCATGTCATTCATGAACATTAATGCAACTTTTCGTATTTCGATGCAACCGTTCATCTACTATGCATGAATCATTATACCATCCTACTGATTATAAGTATCTGAATCCTTCTCAAATTTTGGTAGAACTTAAGAGAAAAACAAAGGAACTTTTGGTAGAAAGGTTTAAAATAAGTTTCAAAAGGACAAGGTACTATTTCAAAAAATTCAAGTGTAATCACAAGTCATTGAGTGGTTCACTGGACAACAAATTTGAGGTACCGCTATTTATTTGTCGTGACTCGTGAGTCATTTTATTCTGGGAGGATATATTCCATAACTTCGAGTATTTGAGAAGAATAATTTTCTTAAGGAAACTCTGTGACTTCAGAGGACTTGACTCCTCTCTCCTTGATCTACTTGAATGTTCTTGAAATTGATTTAACTTCATATTGAATATTACATTAATTATATAAAATTTGTATGAAGTTATTTCATTGAAAAAATTAGAGTTTATATTACACAATTATCATTATTACTTTAAGAAACAACATACTCAAAGTGTTAACATACTTTCATTCAAAAAACACTTAAGTGAGTTTGGTACGAAGGAAAAGATTTTTTGAAAAAATATTTTTCATTTTTCTTACATTTGGTTAGCTTAAATATTTTAAAAATCAATTTATTTTTTTTCAAATTTAAGAAAAATGACTTCCTTCATTCCAAACACTTAAGAAAACATTTTCGAAAACTCTCCTTCAACCTCAAATTACAATGTCTTTTCCTTACTCACCACTCCCAAGAAAAACCACTCACCCCCTCCCCCCAACCAAAAAAAATAAAAAATAAAAATATTACAACTAAAATTTCTTTCAAAAAATTTTAAAATGTATTCTTTTTGAAAAATATTGTAAAATTTTATTTTTTTATTCTCACCCCACAATTATTATTTTTTTGGATCCAACTTTGAAAAATATTTCAAGTTTTGAAAGTTTATCCTTTTTATCCCCTACCACGACCTCCCACCAATCCCACACCAAATCCCCACCTAAAAAAGTTTAAAATTAATTTTTTAAAATATTTTAAATTTTTACCCACTCCTACCTCGACTGCCCCCCCGCAATCCAACAAAAAAATCAATTTTTTTTTTTGAATTTTCAAAGTTACAATCGTTTTTTCCGTCCACTCCCTTACCCCGACCTCCTACCAGCCTCCCAACCCCTCATAAAAAATTTCAATTTTTATTTTTAACCCATTCCCTGCTCCCAGCCCCCTCCTCTGCCAAAAAAAAAAAAATTAAGTTTATTTTTTTAAAGTCAAATTATTTGAAAGTAAGGTCTGAAGTTGAGTGTGATCGAATTACGATTAAAAAGTTGGAGTCGAGTCTAAATTTAAGAGTCAAATCTTGATTAGAAGTTAAGTCGGGTCCTGCATCATGTGTTGAGTTGTGTTCCGAATCAATCATTGGATTGATTTTTATATTAGAAACTATCTTTTTGAAAAATATTTTTTATTCTTTAGCAAGAATAAAAGATTTTATAAAAAATATTTTTATTCACTAATTAAATAATAATAAAATTTTAAAAATTATTTTCACTCACTAATCAAATATAAAAAATAAATTTATTTTCAAAATATATTATAATTAACATTTTCCTGGTACCATATACAATCTTAAGATGACTAATTGCCAAATAAGGCAAACGTTTATCCGAAAAAGTAGATTACTTTGATGATGTGTTTTACACATCTCAATTAAGATAGCACACGTGGAGTTTATCGTCTTAATATTCAAAGGGAAAAAGAATCCTCTGTCCAGGAAAAGAGAGATCATTATCATTTAAACAAGGCCAATCACGTATACAAACCTTTTTAACTTATTCATCTTTTTATTTTGATTTTATCTCAATCTTATTCTATTTTAATTCTTCAATTTATTTCTTATGTATCATTTAGAACGCATAATATTAATTTTATAATTTTTTTATTTTTATATATACTCTTTAATTGTAATTTTACATTTTACAAATTAATGTGCTTTAGTTAATATTCATAAAAAAAAAATTAATGCACAAATATTATTTCTATAATTTTTTGAGTCTCTATATTTTTGCATAAAAAATATTGGTAAAAGTGCATTAATTTTCTTTTTTAAAAATTAATTAAATTAAATAACGTTACTTATTTTTTTTATATTTAGACTGTTTAAATTTAACTCAAAACACCAATTTTTTAATTTTTAATTTAATTCAATACGAATAAAAAAATTCATCTTCAATATGAGTGGAAAAAAAGACTCGTATTCACTGCTAATAATATCACTAGAAAAGCTCTAAAACTTGACAGATTTGATTGGATTGTCATTGATAATTTTTAAGAAAACAAATGACACACTTTTATCAGTTATTTTTTGTGCAAAAATTTAAAAAAAAAAAACTCACAAAAAATTGTTATTTTATAAAAGAAAAAAATCAATGCTCATCCATCATTTTTTTATTTATAAAAACTGATGAATAAATGTCAATTTTTAAAACACAAAATTATAATTAAAGAGCATGTATAAAAATTTAAAAAACAAATTAAATAATTAAAATAAAATAAAATTATGATAAAGTCACAAAATAAAAAATGACACAAATTAAAGTTAATGTATTTTGCCTTGAAACAAGGAAAAAGACACTAAACACGTAACCAATATTTTTTTTTTTAATTTTCTATCCGATGTTCGAAGCTCATAGAACTCGACTGAATTCGAATCGTGCACAATAGGGTCTATTTGTGGGTGGAGCTCCCAGCATAATTTTTTCTATTTCCAAACCTCGAACCCAAGACCTCTAATTAAAGATAAAACATTCCCATCAATGCATCACAACCCACGTTGGTTACATAACCAATAAATTAGCTTCACACTTCAACTAATTAATCGTCTGATTATGTTTGGAATATAAACTGATGTTTCGAATTAACGTCTTCTCTTTTAAATAGTTTCAAGTTTTAAACATATTTAAATTATTAAATATAATTCATGGTAATATTTTCTCTTTGACAAAAGGAATAGCGAATTCTTTTTTTAAAGAAACCTGCTAATTCATGATAATATTTCCTTAATTCGATTCTTCAATTTTTCGATTTGGTATCAGTGTTATTTTTTCAAAAATTCGGTTCTTTAGTTTCATGTATAGTATAGGGAATTTGAAATTTTGGTGCACCGAAGAACCGAACTTTGATTAATTTTTTTAAGAAAATTATACATATATATATTAGACCAAAAAATAAAATTATATTTATTTACATATAAATTAATTAGCAATTAAATCATTCATGAAACAAGTCAAAGTAGCAACGAATTTATAATTTATATAGTTAACTTGAAATATTATTTTTCAAGAGAAATTCAAACATATTTTTGTCGATTGATGTCATGTAAATGATATTTTCATGCTTATTTTCCTCACACAATAATTGGAGGCACAAGTTCTTGATAAAGATAAATATAGTTTTTCAAGCACAATAAATGTACCATGAAAGCACATTATCACTTAACATAATTTTAAGTTTTTAAGTGTTTTATACTTTAATTTTGTCCTTATTTTACTTTTCATTAGTTTGCACCGAAAAACTATTTTAAAAATATCGAATAAAATCAAATC
>DF358147.1:76096-90443 GCA_000787875.1 Solanum virginianum | reverse complement strand
ATATTTCGATTTGATATATGATGCAAACTTTTTTAAAATTAAAAATTAAAAAATTAAATTAAAATTTACTAAAATCGAATTAAAGAATGGAACACTCTCCCCTAACCACTTCTCCTCCTTGAATAGAGAAGTGGTTCAACAATTAAAAAATTGCCCCCTCTCTTATTATTTTTTTTTTTTTAAAAAAGAGCTTATCATAAAAAGTAAGGTTGCATAGTTATTATTTAATTCTAACATCTTTAATCTTAAAAACATCTATATTCCCAATTCACTGGTCGGATAAGATCAAATGGATCGATTTACACGGGCGGCTCATGATTTCCAAAATTTTATCTCTCTTTAAGTAATTTTCAAATATCATTTTATATTATTAAATATAATTCATGGCAATACTTCCTATTTGTTTTGACAAGACGAATAGCCATTTTTTTTTTAAAAAAAACACTTTTTTCATCTGGATTCTCTCTTTTATTTAATAAGCGGCTAAGTTGAGTAACTTAGGGTTGTCGTGCATACTTCAACTGTTTATCTAATTTTAGAGTAGCTATTAAAGTGTCTACTTAATTTTACTATATTATTTCTATTAATTATATTTAATTATTTCTTCATCTGCTTCAACTATGAAATTACAATAAACGTCACTATTTAATTTTATGGTGGCTATTAAAGTATCTACTTAATTTTACTATGTCATTTCTATTAACTATTATTTTTAATTATTTCTTCATCTACTTCAATTATGAAATTACAATAACTTCTCTACTTAATTTTAGTATGTCACTTCTATTAATTATTATTTAATTATTTCTTTATCTATTTCAATTATAAAATTACAATATTATTCGTAATAAATTATTTTCCTTAAAAACAATTGTAGATTTATGTGACGGTTTCAGGTGCTTAATGTTACAATATTACCCCTAATAAATCATTTCTTTCACTGCTTCAGCTATGAATAATTTAAAATATTTTAAAAAATAAATAAAAATTTTGATTGATTTTCAAAATTTTATATGTGCAACAAAAATTAAAACTTAGAAGTAATATGTATTATTTAAAAACTACTTAAAAATATTATAAATTTAAATAATTTTAAAAAATAAAAATATATTAAAATTATGAAATCTCCAAATTTTATGTAAATCATAAAAATAATATATATAGAGAGCGAATGCAAGGCAGGATGTTTGGCCACTAGTATGTAACATATACTTTAATCCATCACGAATTTTGAAAGGAGGAACTTTTATGTGAACATAAAAATAAAAAATTTAAAGTTGTATTACTTTCAAATACATTTGAATTTCGATAATAACAAGGAATATGACAAACATTAATATAGTTGTTTTCCCTATAAAAGTTGATGAGATTGCCATAACTACCTGCATTTTCTCGTTTCCAAAGCAAAGCAAAGCAAAGGAAATCAGGTCGGAAATTTTCTGAAAAATTGAAGGGTGAAATTATTGGTCAACGCAAGAAATCATAGACAGCACGCAATAGCTGTCCAAATTCATAATTGGACAACTATTGATTTTCTGACCCAATAAATAATTGAATTCCGAATACACTCGCACCAATTCCATTACCATGATTTGCCGGAAAATTTATCTGGGTAAGCTCCGGAATTCCGCCGTCCGGCAGAGCATTTGCCGGTGGTTTCAATCTTCGGTCGCTCCGGTGACCCCTCGTAGTGCTAGTGGCAAGAGAATTCAGTCTCAACTTCACCTTTTTAGAGACTATACGTCGCCGTTTTGCTCATATACTAAGGTGAAAATCGATAGTTTGTTTGTTTTTCCAAAATTGTTTAGGGTGAGTGAGTGTACTCTTTACCACTTTTTGCTTTAATATTAGAATCTGAATGATGTGCTTGTGTATCTTGTCAAATTGAATATTCATCTTCCAGGCCTTTTGTTTTTTGCTTTTCATTCGAATTATTGTGACAAAGCTACAACTTATATCTATGGACAGCAGATTGTGATGTGGCTACAAGCCAAAAACACACTACTTTTGAAGGATCTAACATGCATTGTCATTTTTGAAGAATCCAAACAACATGGTGTTTCTTTTCATACTTTTTGCAGTCAAATGCTTCATTTACTCAAAGACGGTGTGGCTTTTCAACTCAAGCTGCAGTGGAGCTTCCTGTTGGTGGGATAATTGACATACCTTTGGCGCAAACTGGTGAAGGCATTGCTGAATGTGAACTTCTCAAATGGTTTGTTAAGGAGGTTAGTCGATGTTTCTTGTAAATATATAGCTATTGCATGCCATACTTTTTCTCCTTTCGTTAATGATTTTTTAGTCATGTGCTTATGTTACACGCCCAACTGATTGACTTATTTTAAATTTTAACTTGATGTGAGCTGCATTACCTTTTTTCTCTACTTTGAAGTACAATTTACATGCATCTCTTTGCCCATACTCATAAACCAAACTGCAATTACCCTTTTGCTCCTCATGATTTGGTCGTTTACCCATCTTCTCTTGTTATAAGCTACCAATCAAATACCCCGTTGTTTTTATTTGTTTTTTGGTTTTACGAGTAGTTTGGGGGCTTGGAGTAGTAGCGGAGATGTGAACACCATGTGGGACACTACTGCGGGTTGCATTAGAAAAATAGCTACCGAGGTACTAGGAGTATCGAGAGGGGCCTTTGGTGGACGTCAAGGTGATTGGTGGTGGAATGGAGAAGTTCAAGGCAAAGTGAAAGCTAAGAAGATTGCCTATACAAATTACAAAGTGGTTGGAGTGCATAGATGAGGATGAAAGACGAAGGCTTAAGGATATCTATAAGACAACGAAGATAGAAGCGAAGACGGCGGTCACGAGTGCTAAGACAACAATGTTTGAACGCTTGTATGTTGAGCCTGCATTAGTTACAGAGAGTGCAACCAAAACGTATTTATACAATAGACTGATTTAGTCGAAAATAGTACATGCAAAAAAATTGTGGTAAATCAACTTAACCAAAAAAATAAGAGATATCGACAATTCGAGGTGGACAATTCAATTGAAAAAATAATGCATAAAATTCTAGGCAATCAACTCAGGACTCCGTCGACAGGTGTGCTTGGAGGGTACTTTAGTCATTCTGTTTCTGCTTCTTCTTCGCAGAACACGTGTCATTCACTCTGCAGATCTGTGTTTCTTAGCAGAACACCTGTTTGTCCGACTTGCTCCGCACAAAACCACATCTTCGCTCTTCTTCCACCTCAATTCCTCCCGCTTTATAGTTTATGAAGCATTATACAAACTTCATTCTGATATATATTTTTTTTGGCAGGGGGATCAGGTCGAAGAATTCCAACCACTTTGTGAAGTTCAGAGTGACAAGGCAACAATTGAAATAACAAGTCGTTACAAAGGAAAAGTTTTTCAAATTCTTCATGTTCCTGGTAACATCGTAAAGGTACAACACCACAGTCATAGTGTATTGACCACACTGTAATTCTTCTGGTGTCTAATCTTTTTTCTTAAGAATTTGTTTGACTGCACCTCAATGATGACATCAGGTTGTAGGTTGAAGATGCAATATGACATTTTGAAGTGGGTATTTCAGGATCACATTCGTTTATTTTACTGTCAAAGAGGGAAAAAATATCTTTCATACAGTTTAAAGATACCCTCAAATTTTTGAACAAAGGACACATAGAATAGACTCACTTTTCAAAAAATGAGGCCATGTAGAAAACTAGCTTTTGTATGGTGTGCTTGTCAAAAAAATTGAGCAAATATATTGTTCACAAGCAGAAGCCAATGCTCCTTTATACCTTAGGGTTCGATTTCTCTCCTTGAATTATTTTGATTTTGTGGACTCCCTCATCAATATCTGGAATATCATGCTTTACGTATAGCTGTAGAAGTTCCAAGGATGTTTAAGAACTACATCATCCTCTCTACCAAATTTTGTAGGTTGGAGAAACACTTTTGAAGATTGGTGTTGATGAAATTCTTGATCCTACTAAGACTTCTGATGCTTCAGAAAAGATGACATCGCTGGAATCTGATTTCAGTGGCTCAAGTGACATCAGCTCTGTGCCTGAAAAAACCAAGATGGGTGGAGTGTCATCCACACCTGCTGTCCGTAACCTTGCAAAACAGTATGGTTTGGACATAAATGATGTACCTGCAACTGGGAAAGATGAAAGGATACTTAAAGAGGACGTGATAAATTATGCAATGCTTAAAGGACTAATAAATGAAGCACCAGCATGTGCGCAACAAAAACATTCAGAGGTTTCACCTCTCATTGGAGGGGGATATGAAGATAAGACACTTCAACTAAGGTTAGTTACTATAAGGAGAACTCGAACTCACTTCATCACTTTACTATTTCTTTATGTTACTGGAGACATCTGACTGCAGATGGGGGGTGATTTTCAATGGTGGGAGAATTCTTTGAACAAAATTTTGTTGATAGGAAGGGTGTTCTTTGAACAAGTTTTTTCAAGTGTGTGTGGCAAATTTGAGAATTATATTACCACAATGAAGAACTGAAATTATAGCCTAAAAAGCATGTGTGACTGCTTGTTTGTCACTCGTGTACGCTAGATTCAACAAACTTTAATGGTGCAGTAGGAGCTCTGGATGAGTTGGCTATAGATTTGTATCAGTTTTCAAGTAATTCATACAAGAGAACATTTTCCTAGTGTGTGTTGAAAGCATTTCACAACTCTTCTCCTATTTCTTAAGATGCTTAAATATATTTCTTACATTGCAAGTGGTGTCCATCAGTTTGAAATGCATGAACAATTTGTGGCAGAAAAGTTAGATGCATATTCTCTACAAGGAAGGTGTCTATTTTTTCTGTAGTCATGGATTTCTGTCTTCATCTCACAGGGGATATCAGCGTGCCATGGTTAAGTCAATGACATTAGCTGCAAAAATTCCACATTTTTATTATGTCGAAGAGATGAATTGTGATGCACTTGTGGAGCTCAAAACATCATTCAAGAATGAGAATTCTGATCCGGAGATCAAGCACACTTTCCTTCCAATCCTAATAAAATCACTTTCGATGGCTTTAACTACACATCCCATGCTAAATAGTCGCTTCAGTGAGGAATCCTATGAGGTCATCCTAAAAGGTATATGAAATGCAAAATTCTAATCATCCAATTTTATATGTTCCCCTGCTCATCAACATAGTAAATATAGCTTGTGTTACATGATTCTTGACCATATATATTGACAATTATAGATTTTGTGTTATCTGCTGATACAATATGTTCTATTTCTTCATATGATTAGTGACCCATTTATATGCTGATACAACATTTCTTTTTTGTTAATTTACACATTCTTAATCCTATTAATGGTACTGTTTTCTTCCCACAATCTAGGGTCCCACAACATTGGAATAGCAATGGCTACTCCAAATGGTTTGGTTGTACCGAACATAAAAAATGTTCAGTCTCTCTCAATCTTGGAGGTTAGTTGGCAGCTATTACCCCAGTGAATTCAAGTATTGACATTGTTTATTTTGTACTAAAATATCACATTTGTATCTATTGCTTTTCCTCTCATATAGTTACATCTCTACATTGCTCGATATACTCTATTAAGCACGTTTTTTATTTATTAAATCCTAGTTTGACATGAAAATATTAAAACATTATTAAGATGAGAATCTGACACATGAACACTTGCCTGATGAAAATATTGGAGGCTGAAATTACTAGAACGAATTGTAGAAGTTTCGTGGTACCCTGTGGATTCTCGTGTGTGGATATTACTTTAATAGCATATGATGTGGATACAGCCTTCTCCTTTATGAGAGTCGGAGTGTTTACATTGTTATTGAAAATCAAGAAATGTAAAGAAGAGTATCTAGTTTGAGCTGAACAATATAGAGAATTTGTTAAGAGAAATTACAGAGGAAAGAATAGAGGAGGACTTAAAGGCAGTGGAGCTTGGCTAGTTTATTTACAGTTTATTTTTTATAATGGTGGTGCCTGAGCCAGCTCGCGCGCATCCCAACTAATTCACCGGGTACCGCTACCTGCTACCTGCCACCAACACAAGTACCAGGTAACTCTACCCGCAAAAGCTTACTAACTTTCTCTCACCTTGACTATTCCACCGGTTTATTTTATTTATACTTCTTTGATGATAAGTTGATTTGGTGTTATATGTTAGAAATTCCAACTCCTAGTGTATAAGTGAGTTTTTAAATGTACATTAACTTTGAGATGGAAGGAATAGTTCTAGATATGAGTAGTTTGATCTTAAATAAAGAGAGAGAATAAAGTTATGATAGGAAGAGGGACTCAAATGTGGACATTTAGTACTGGTAAAGATTTTGCTCAGCTCAAATATAACAATTTCTTGTTGATAAAGATCATTTTGTAATGCAATGACAGGAAAGTGCTTCTCTTTTCTCTGGTGTTGGAAATTGGAATACAGTAGCTAGATGATGAATCTGTCCATAACTAGTTTTACCTAGTGATGAAAAAGTTTCACACCCCTATTATAAATGCTCCTGACTTAAGAATATGAAAAAAAGGAGAGGATACAAAAAACTGTGCAACAAAGGGATACATTAACAATGAAATTGCTTCCATCGGTATCCCTGCTTATTAATCTAGGGATGACTTGAAACCCTTGGTTTAGTACATAAAATGCAGTATCTGGCTTGTTTTTTTCCACACTAGCAACCTGTAAATATTTCCTGCATCTCATTCTTGCCCTATTAAAGTAGCTAAGAACTTCTTTGAGTTATGTCTCAACACTTGGTCTTTTCTCTTTCCCCTCCCTTTTGATTTCCCCTGCTGACAAAATTCTCAGTGTATTTTGCTTGTTCTGTTCAATACAAGTAACCTATATCCATTTTCTGTGTTTGATTTGTCTTACCTAGTGCGAAAGGTGGCTGGGAGAACTTTGACTATGTATTCTTGGAATGGAACCTTCCCCCTTTCCTAGTGATACTGTTTTCATAGTCCAAGATCAATTCCTCTTATCTTTTATTGTGTATATATCTATAATACTACAAAATGCATGTTTGTTCTTCCCTATGGGCTGTCAACTGGATATATGCTTTCTGCTACAGATAACAAAGGAACTATCACGGCTACAGAAATTTGCTAAGATAAACAAGCTTAGTTCTGATGATATATCAGGGGGAACTATTACTCTAAGTAACATTGGAGGAATTGGTGGCAAGTTTGGCTGCCCACTTGTAAATTCACCTGAAGTTGCCATCATAGCAATGGGCCGAATCCAGAAAATTCCACACTTTGCTGAAGATGGGAATGTATGTCCTGCATCAGTCATGACGGTATGTAGTGATTTAAAGACCTTCACGAGGCACCTTTCACCCAATTTGAATAATCAGCACCATACAGGGTGAGTTCATTAAACATGTTTCAGTATCTCATGCGGATAGTTTTTTGTTTTTTCAGATAAATATCGGTGCCGATCATAGAGTTCTTGATGGAGCAACTGTTGCAAGCTTCTGCAATGATTGGAAAAAGTTTGTGGAAAAGCCTGACCTCCTATTGTTGCATACAAGATAAATTCCCATATCTGAAAGTTGATCAGAAATAATGTATTGTGTTCCAAACTAAAGGCTCATTTTGGCCCCCCTCATTATATTGTGGCTATAAAGATCATTTGAAGCTTTATAGGTGTCCTGAAAGAAAGAATCACTAATCTAATAGATCAAGGCAGTTTTACCTAGTCTCCTGTTGTATTCTGGGACGAATCTATTGTGATGTGGTAACAGTTGGAAAAATAGAAGAGAAATATTATTACAGAGACTATTCTTCTTGATAATAAGCATTAGTTTTTAAAGTAACAGTGTAATTGTTTCTGTAGTTCAAAAAGTAGATGTTTTTTTCCAGTTAAAACATAATCTTGTAACCCCACCATTAAGTTAATCCCAAATCAAATTTACTCGCATTATTTTTCTTAAAAAATGGTTCTTAAGGATGAGATCGTGCACGGTAAAAGACTATCAAATAGCTAATTAAGAATCCTGATAGCTTTTGTGTGCAATTAATGATTTGTGTCAAAGTGTAAGGGGGTCTTTTAAGTAATTTGCCTATTCTATTCTAAGTGCTCAAAGTCAATTTTTTTTTTTTCTATTTAGAAAACTACAAAGTTTAGTTATCTATTCAAACAAGATATACAAATTACTAATAGATTTAATGAATTTTTTTTATTTCATTTTTTTGTTTTGGACTCCACAAGAATTAGAGAAGTTAAAAATAATGAATCGAGGTAGACTATAACCCCTAGCCTTCCAAGCTAACGATGCGGGTTCGTAAAATTATTCCTCGTCTAGAAATATCCAAATTTTCGGTGTGAGATATTACATTGTTCGAGGAACCCTAGATGCTGTCGGAGTAAAGGATCGTCAACAAGGTCGCCGTAGTAAATAGGAGAGAAAATCGAATTGAATTCTTCGTTTTTACAAAAACTAACTAAATAAAATCTAAATAAAATGAAAATAAGTATAATGGAAAAAAATCGGATTCCAGTCGATGAATCTTGCAATGATATATGCCCTACAATAAACCAATAAACAAAGCAAACTAGGCCTAAATAAAATGAAAATAAGTATAATGGAAAAAAATCGGATTCCAGTCGATGAATCTTGCAATGATATATGCCCTACAATAAACCAATAAACAAAGCACAGTTGGAGATTCTTTTGGAAGGATAATGTCTTCTGCATTATTTTTGGAACAATGCATTTCAGAATTTGAAAAGATGAAAAGTACAGCTTGAATCAGGTCTATGTTCTAGTTTTGGTTGTAGCGATCTTTCTGGCATTTGGATTAGCAAAGCCCTGATCCAAAGAGTTGTATGCTTACCAATATTTACACAACCAAAAAAATTTCAAAAAATATGTCTGCATGTGTGTGTATGTCCTATGACATGTATGAGATCATACCGAGTGATTCTAACCTTAAGTATAGGTATTAAAACCTATTCTATAGTGGGATGATAGAGTTGAAATGAATAAAGGTCACAAAGATCCTTTAAAACAAAGTTAAGATGAAATCTTCCTTACCGATTGAGTTTCAATATGAAATCCTATGAAAATAGGTAATCCAGTAACTCCAAAGTTACGAATGTATGTTAAGGTTCTTTCTAAATACTTGAAGTGTGTTTAATGTGGTTTGAGGTCATAAAGGACACACAAGGTCAAGACAAGTTCAAAACTTTTCAATCAACTAAGTTTCGATATGAGTTCATGGAAGGGTCAACTTTAAATGGTCATATCTCTCGGCACATAATGATTTAGAGATTCATAATATATCACATTAAAGATCTTTGAATTAGTTTCCAACACATCTACTTTTGCCTTAATCGAAATATGGAGTAAAATGTTATGACCATTTTACTGAAAGGTGTTTGAATTGTCAAATTCGGCGAGCCGCCTAATACATTTGGAGATCCACCGAATGTGACCGCTGAAACATTCTGGAAAGGCTAAGAAACTGTAAAAAAAAAAGGGCAACCAGATGTCCCCATCCGGCGAATCGCCAAATGGTTCTGGAAAGGCTAAGAAACTGTAAAAAAAAAAAGGGCAACCAGATGTCCCCATCCGGCGTATCGCCAAATGGTTCGTCAATGGGACCCCTAGACTGCCGTTTTGGCCACCATAACTCATCAAAATACACAATAAATACACTAGATACATACTGCCCCTATGAATCACTATATCCAACCATTTCATACTTTGTATAAGTATCATTATGTATTTGATAAATGACTATATTTAGGTTAATAGATTCATCAACCCAAATCAATTAGCAAATTAAAAATACACAAGTTATTTGTTACAACTTTCAAAAATTGAGTCGAATAGAGGCCCCACAAAAGATTTCAAAAATGACAAGAAATAAGAATCTTGAGAGGAGAAAAGAATTGAGAGTATCTGACTTTTTATGATTTTATTTTGGTCTGAAAAATGAAAAATCAAAGACTTGTTGTTGTTCAGAAGTTCTTCAGAACTTCTTGTCGATCTCCTGCAATGGCTATTTTTATATTTTCTCTCGTCGATCTCCTGCAATGGCTATTATTATATTTCCTATCGTCGATCTCCTTTTACGTTTCTCATCGATCTCCTCTTGTCATGTCTCAACATAATCACCCCATTGATCGCGGATTAGCTCCTATTGTTGATTTTTCCACTATTTTGAAGTGAAAGCCAGTAGAAAAATTGAATTCAAATTTCGATAGTGTTTTTCTAAAAGAAATTTGTTATTTTCTTCTATGGAAAATAAATTGATTGATATTAGTTACCTTGATTTATGATTCAAATTTTTGAAATTATTTTTTAAAGGAAACTGTTACTTTTTTTTAATGGAAAATAAGTGATTAGCGTTAATTAACTTAATTTATAAAAATAATTAGCTTAATTTATGGAAGGACATAACTGAATTTTTTATGTATCACGAGCTGCTTTCAATGTATCCCGAAGTGGTTCTTTTCAAGGGATTTTTAGTAAATTTGAAAAGAGTGGGGAACAAATTGAAATTTATTCCTTACACAATCAGATTTGTGTTTTTTTTCTTCACTGACTATTTTCTTATATAGTCTATGGTATACCTCACAGAAAAAATACTCAATGTATTTTTCTTTACTCTCGGTATTTGTTGGTGTGTTTAATGAGAGAGTCAAGCTCTCTATTTATAGCGGAGAAAAAGTTCTCCAGCTCTTCTCTTGACCAATCAGAGAAGATGATGGTTGGCAGACACCTTTTGCAATATGGAATTTGCAAATTGCATTCTGCAATCTATTTGCTCCCTTTCTTTTTTATTTGATAGAAAATGGGTATGGACCCCATTAATCTCCCCCTCCAGACCCATTCACCGGAAGGAGATACCTCCATCTTTTCAGAGAAAGCTCATGCCGACAAGTTCTTTGCATAATTCAAACTTGTCTTTTATCACAACCTTGGTCAGCATATCTGCAGGATTCTCATTTGTAGAGATCTTTCAACCTGTATAGATTTGTCCTCTATCTTTTCTCGAATCCAGTGATATCTCACATCTATGTGTTTCGTCCTTGCATGGTACATCGAGTTTTGCCCTAGTCTGTCACACTTTGACCATCACAATAGACGACTACTCCATTTGCTGCAGTCCAAGCTCTTGAAGAAATTGTTTAAGCCATATCATCTTTTTGCCAGCTTTAGTAGCCATAATATACTCAGCTTCAGTTATAAATAGTGCAACATACTTTTGTAACTTTGACTGCCATGATATAGTCCCCTCTGAAAAAGTAAACAAATATCCAGTAGTGGACTTTCTATTATCAAGGTCACCAGCCATATCAGTATCTGTATAACCCTTCAAGATTGGACTACAGCCTCCAAAATATAAGCATACATCTGAGCTTCCTCTCAGATAACTGAGTATCCACTTCACAGCTTCCCAATGCTCTTTTCCTAGATTATCGAGAAATCTGCTGGCAACACCAACTGTATGAATAATATTTGGTCTAGTGCATACCATTGCATACATCAGACTTACAATGACAGAGGAATATGAAATTTTGGTCGTATTTTCTTTTTCCTCCCTGGCTGTAGGACACATCTTCTTGCTCAACTTCATATGACTAGCAAGAGGTGTGCTAACAAGCTTAGTATTCTTCATATTGAAGCGCTCCAATACACATTCAATGTACTTTTTTTGTGACAAATAAATCTTCCTTTGCTTCTCTGAGATGAGTGATCCTCATGCCCAAAATTTATCTGGCATGGCCCAAGTCTTTCATAGAAAAAGACTTACACAACTCTTTTTTCAACTCATCGATTTTGGAAGTATCCTTGCCCACAATCAACATATCATCCACATACAATAATAGGATGATAAAATCATCATCAGAAAATTTTTGTACAAATATACAATGGTCTGAGAAAGTCTTCTTGTAGTCTTGCTCCCCCATAGCAGATTCAAACTTTTTGTACCACTATCTAGGAGCTTGCTTTAGGCCATAAAGACTCTTTTTGAGTTTGCACACAAAATTTTCTTTATTATTTACTTTGAAGCCCTCGGGTTGTTCCATATAAATCTCCTCTTCTAGGTCACTGTGAAGAAAAGTCGTCTTCACATCCATCTGCTCAATCTCTAAATTTAGTCTAGCAGCCAGACAAATAACTGTACGAATGGGGGAGAAGAAAAGTCGTCTTCACATCCATCTGCTCAATCTCTAAATTTAGACTAGCAGTCAAATCAAGAACTATACCAATAGAGGATATTTTCACGACAAGTAAAAATATTTTGTCAAAGTCAATGCCCTTTCTTTGACAGAATCCCTTAACAATCAATCTAGCTTTGTATCTCAGCTTCTGGGTGTGTTCTTCATTTTTAAATTTGAACACCCATTTATTCTTCAAAGTTCTCATGCCCTTAGACAATTTCACGAACTAATAAGTATGGTTCTCAAGCAAGGATTTCATTTCATCTTGCATAACGTCTATCCATCGATCTCTGTGCTCATCTTCCATAGCCTCTCTATAACATTCAGGTTCTCCCCCGTTAGTAAGTAGCACATACTCATTTGATGGATAATGAGATAAGGGAACAAATTGTCTTATGGACCTCCTAAGAGAAATATTTGGTTCGTGCACAACTTTATGAGCTGGAAGATCATTAATAACACCATGATTGTTATTATCAATATCAGCTTGTTGATCCTGAACATCATTCTGGGCATCGTCATGATCATCGAGCCCACCAACATCATGCACACTTTCATTAAGAACTTAATCAAGATAAACCAAGCCATCATAATTGGAGGATTCCAGCTTCTTCGCTTCCTCAATATCTTCAATTATTTGATTTTCTATGAAGACGATATTGTGGCTTCTCATAAGCTTCTTTTCAATTGAATCATATAGCTTGTAACCAAATTCGTCAAGGCCATATCCAACGAAGATGCACTACCTTGTCTTGGCATCTAACTTTGACCTCTTGTATTTTGGCACATGTACAAACGCTTTGCAACCAAACACCTTCAAATAGTCATAGGAAACCTCCTTGCCATATGAAATTTTATTTGGAACATCACTTTGCAAAGCCATAGTAGGAGATAAATTAATCACATGTGCAGCGGTCAATAAAGCCTCCCCCCAAAAGGAGTTTGACAACTTTGCTTCAGAAAGCAAACATCTAACTCTTTCCATCAAGGTCCAGTTCATCCTCTCGGCCAAACCATTAAGCTGAGGAGTCTTCTGGTGTCTAATACCTTGATGCTTACTGTATTCATCAAATGGTCCACAATATTCATTATCGTTATCAATATGAATACATTTCAGTTTCTTCCCAGTTTCTCCCAACTGAAGCCTAGAACTGCTTAAAGACACCTACACTAGGTCTTTAGTCTTTAAGACATAGACCCAAAATTTTCTCGAGCAATTATTAATGAAAGTGACAAAGTAGAGGGCACCACCTAGAGTCTTTGTCTTCATTGGACCACATAAATCAGATGCACTAATTCAAGCAACTCTGCCTTTCTTGAGGGAGGGTTAAACTTGAAGGAATCTCTATTTTGCTTTCCAGGTAGACATTGCTCACATTTTTCTAATTTAGCACCTTTGAAATCTGACAACAATTTCTTCTTGGCTAGAACATTGACTCTTTTCTCACTGATGTGGATAAGTCTCTTGTGCAATATCATTGAAAAATTATCGTCTTCAAATGTATTCACCATATTGGCACAAGTAGAAGTCGTAGTCCAGTATAAACCATGACATTTGTCACCACGAGCCACAACTAAGGAACCTTTATGAGTTTTCATTTGCCTCCATCATTGGTACTAATGTATCCTTCATCATCTAATAGATGTTAGACCCCGTATGACCTTAGTTAGTTCGATTAGGGAAAGTTTAGGGGCCAAAGTGAAATTTGTAAAAGTTGTAGTCTTGTAGAAGATTTAATATGCCTCACTTAATATGTGTTACTTTCCTATTGGCACAAGTGTGGCCAATGTATGTGTAGATAAATACATGTAATCCTTCTTATCTTCATTCATTTCCATACTTAGACATTGTGAAGAAGCACTCTGAATTCTTTAGCTATCTTATTTATCACTGGGTTGAGAAGATTACTGAGAAAGAAATCAATAATGATGAAGATGATAAGCTCTGTTACCTAATGTCAGGAAGGAAAAGAAGTTCACGTCAGATCCTTGAGGAGGTTTTGGTAAGTCCACCAAATTCAAATTCTTGATATGTCAAGTTTAATTTATTAGGTCCAGCTTGTTGATTTTGGAAGTTGGAAAAACAACATTAGCCAGATCAGAAATGAATTCCTGTGCTATCAGTAGTTAAGTAGCAACGTCTGTCCTTTTTGATTCTCTACAGATCCTTCATCTTGACATCCAGGGTATC
>DF358147.1:31717-44357 GCA_000787875.1 Solanum virginianum | reverse complement strand
CCGAAGAACCGAACTTTTATTTCAAAAAATTTCATATATCAAACCCCCCAAAAAAATTTATATGTATATATCAATTAGCAATTAAATCATTTATGAAACAAGTTAGAGTAGTAATCAATTTATAATTTATATAGTTAACTTGAAATATTATTTTTCAAGAGAAATTTAAACATATTTTTGTTAATTTATGTTATCTAAAGGAATTTGCCTTCGTGCTTGTATTCCTCAAACAATAAATAAAATTCAAAATTTGATAAAATCGAACTCTGTGTAAACACGGTTGTCCAACCAAAAGTGTGAACATATGCTGACGAAATTCAATATGTAACTTCTTTTCTTCCAGAAAACAAAGAGTATATCATTTAATAAACAAAAGGACAAAAATGGTTGGGTTTTTTTGGGTTTTTTGTTGTTGGCCAGTTCATGTGTATCAAGGTGCTTACATTTCAAACCTTGCAACCTAATTTTATTTGAAATGAAACTACTCCATCAATAAAAACAAAAAGCAGAAAAAACCATATAAACCCCTCCTTTTTAGCATTCAATTTTCAAGAACCTTCTTCATTGCAACTACTCTCTCATTTCCCCAACTAAATGCTAGTATTCTTATCCTATTCATGAAACCATAACCATGGAGCTCAAACGCCTTTGCTTTGTTTTGCCTGCTGATGATCTTGATGAAACTGATCATGGAAAACAACAAGTAGAACAACCCAAACCAAAGATAAAAATTGAGTCTTTATCCAAAAGGGGTTGTGGGGATCATGTTCTTGATGGTGAAAAACAAGTTCCCAAGGGAAAAAATGAGTCTTTTGTCAAAAGGGGTTGTGAGGTTCATGCTCTTGATGGTGAAAAACAAGCTCCAAAGGGAAAAAATGAGTCTTTTACCAAAAGGGGGTTGTGGGGGGTCATGTTCTTGCTTGTGTAAAACAAGTTCCAAAGGGAAAAAATGAGTCTTTTACCAAAAGGGGTTGTGGGGGTCATGTTCTTGCTTGTGTAAAACAAGTTCCAAAGGGAAAAAATGAGTCTTTTGCCAAAAGGGGTTGTTGGGGTCAAGTTCTTCACGGTGAAAAACAAGTTCCAAAGGAAAAAAATGAGTCTTTTTCCAAAAGGGGTTGTGGGGGGCAAGTCCTTGATGGTGAAAAACAAGTTGTACAACAGAAACCAAAGAAAAAAATTGAGTCTTTATCCAAAAGGGGTTGTGGGGGTCATATTTTTGAGTTTCTTCAAGAGTCCCTTTCTAAATTACTTGATTCCAAATGGGTAGCTTGTTGTCATCAAGAATCTAGGGGGAAACAATTTTCTGGTGTTTTTCATGATACAGAAGGTATGCAGCTAGGTGAGAAAGGTGGTGACTATAATCATCATCACAATCCTAGGATTTTCAGCTATTCTGAGCTGTTTATAGGGTCTAATGGATTTAGTGAGGATGAAGTTTTAGGAAGTGGTGGATTTGGGAAAGTTTTTAGGGCTGTTTTACCTAGTGATGGAACAGTTGTAGCTGTGAAATGTTTAGCTGAAAAAGGGGAGAAATTTGAGAAAACATTTGCTGCTGAGTTAGTGGCAGTTGCTCATCTCCGCCACCGGAATCTTGTGAGGCTAAGGGGGTGGTGTTTTCATGATGATCAATTGTTCCTTGTATATGATTATATGCCTAATGGCAGTCTTGATCGGATTTTGTTCCGAAAACAGGAGAATACAGGGTCCCCTGTTCTTGATTGGGAACGTCGAAAGAATATAGTTAATGGCTTGGCAGCTGCCTTGTTTTATCTCCATGAACAATTGGAGACTCAAATCATTCATAGAGATGTTAAGACAAGCAATGTGATGCTTGATTCTCAATTCAACGCCCGACTAGGTGATTTTGGGTTAGCTAGGTGGCTTGAACATGAACTCGAGTACCAAACGAGGACGCCTTCTATGAAGAATCAGCAGTTTAGATTGGCTGAGACAACAAGAATTGGTGGAACTATTGGGTACTTACCTCCTGAAAGTTTTCAGAAAAAAGGTTTTGCAACTGCAAAATCTGATGTGTTCAGCTTTGGGATTGTTGTCCTGGAGATTGTTTCTGGAAGGCGCGCTGTTGATCTCGCCTACCCGGATGATCAAATCATACTGCTTGATTGGATCAGGAGACTTTCTGATGAAAAAATGGTTTTACAAGCTGGAGATAGCAGACTTGTTGATGGTTCATACAAGCTCAATGACATGGAGAGGCTAATACATATTGGCCTTCTTTGTACACTTCATGAACCTCAATCAAGGCCTAATATGAAATGGGTTGTGGAAGCACTTTCTGGTCATATTTATGGTAAATTGCCTGATCTTCCTTGTTTTAAATCCCACCCCCTTTATATATCTCTGTCATCTTCAAATAGTAGCACAACTAGCAATACAATCACTACAAGGTCCACTGCCAACACCAGCACCAGCACGACGCCCGGTTTCAACTCAACAGTGTTCATCACAGCTACAGGAGAAACCGTGTATCTAAGTGCTGAAAGTGGAAGCGGCAGCAGCAACAATGAGTCTGGAAATAGCAGCAGTAGGCGTCAATCGAGTAATTTCCTGATGGTTGAAACTGCTAGGGAGATCACATTCAAGGAGATCATTGCTGCTACAAACAATTTTTCAGATTCAAGAAGAGTAGCTGAGATTGACTTTGGAACAGCTTACTATGGCTTTCTTGACAACAACAGGCATGTCCTAGTGAAAAGGCTAGGAATGAAAACTTGTCCTGCTTTGAGAGTGAGGTTCTCAAATGAACTTCAGAACTTAGGACGATTACGCCACAGAAACCTGGTGCAACTCCGCGGATGGTGCACCGAGCAAGGTGAAATGCTTGTTATTTATGATTACTCCCAAAGTAGTCTTTTAAGCCACCTCCTTTTCCACCAGAATCATCATAGGGACAATGCCTCCAGTACCCTAAGATGGCGTCATCGTTATAACATTGTCAAATCACTTGCCTCTGCGATTCGCTATCTGCATGAGGAATGGGATGAACAAGTCATACACAGATGCATCACATCATCTGCCATCATTCTTGATCCTGATATGAACCCAAGGCTTGGTTGCTTTGCTCTTGCTGAATTCTTGACTCGCAATGAGCATAGCCATCATGTTGTCGTTGATAAAAACAAGTCAGTTAGAGGGATTTTTGGTTACATGTCACCCGAGCATTTGGATTCTGGTGATGCAACAACTATGGCTGATGTTTATAGCTTCGGTGTAGTTCTGCTTGAGATAGTTAGTGGTCAGATGGCAGTAGATTTCCGCCATCCTGAGGCTTTGTTGATTAAAAGAGTACATAAATTCGAGGTTCAGAAAAGGCCATACGAACAACTGGCAGATTGGAGGTTGAATGGAAACTTCAACTCCAGGGAACTGATTAGGCTAGTCAAATTAGGAATGGCTTGCACAAGGTCCGATCCAGAATCAAGACCGAGCATGAGGTAGATAGTGAAGGACATGATCAATGGTTGATGGAAAATGGAGGAAAAAAGGAGAAACCGGAAGAATGGAGAACAAGACATGAGGCAGATAGTGAACATTCTCGATGGACATGATCAATGGTTGATGGAAAATAAAGGGAAGAAGGAGAAACCAGAAGAATGGAGAATAAGAAATGCTTCTGCTTTGTCTCTCGTAAGGAGAATTCAAGCTCTTGGTATACAATGATCATCGCATAAGATGTGAAGTAGTTACATGTAGATAGATATGAAAACATTAAGCTTTATATCTTTATGCCTTTGTTGTTCTATTTTTTCATGGTAGTCTGAAACATGTTGCAAGTTTTGAGTTGTATGATTATGTTGCTTAAGCAGAACATTGTGTAATTTAGTGTGGACGACTTTGATAGCGTTGTGGGAATGGAAACATCAGAGTGGGAATGGAAACATCAGATATGTTGTTTTTTATGAATTTGAGCATGAGTCTTTTAGATACAATAGCAGTATATTCCCTAGACCCCACTTGTGGGATTCCATTGGGTATGTTGTTTATTTAGAGCAGATGTTCAGAAATGCAACAATAACCAAACTTGAATATACACAGAGAACTACTTTCTATGTACAAATACTAGTCTGACCTCACTTTATAAAACGGAGTGACATGGTTAGTGAGGATTCATGCAGACGATACCGAGATGTTAAGACAAGCAATGTGATGCTTGATTCTCAATTCAACGCCCGACTAGGTGATTTTGGGTTAGCCAGACGATACCAACTAGTTTGGTTAAGGCATTGTTGTAGCACTTAGCCTACCTTTTGAGCGGTGTGATTCTCATCGTCTGTGTCTACACCAACCCAATCAAGAAAGGCAAAAAGAAATTGCCTGAATCTGACCTTGCCACTCCTGTCCCAGTCCATTTCTTCTGCAATTGTAAACCAGATCATCATGTTAGAGGTTAAAACAGCAAGTTAGAAAACAACTTAAAAGGTGAAAGACAGTACTAAATCGAGTACGAATGACATGAGAAGGGGATTTCTCGGAAGGACATTCTTCATTTAATGCCTTGATGACATCTTTCTTGTGCAGTTTGCCATCACCGGTTTTATCAAGAAACAAGAATGCCTCAACTATTGTGTTAAATGTTGCTTCTAGCTCTGGTGAGACAACCCTTGAGGTCTGAAATAAACGCGATCCTAATGAATAAAACTTCACATCAACAACAACAGTAGTTTGGAGAGGGTAGAATGTACGCAGACCTTACTCCTACCTCAGAGGTAGAAAGAGTGTTTCCAATTGACCCCAACTCAAGGAAAACAGTCCAAAGTAGTCCACAAGAAACAAGAGATAATAACAAAATAAATAGATATTGACAGAACATAAACTACAGCAAAACAATATGATAATCAAGATACAAGGAATCGACAGATATAAACAGAAATCGAAGGACAAGAAACTACAGGAGCAATACTATGACTACTAACAGAAGGAATATAACTTCACATGATAAGTAAATATCCAGTAAAAGTACACGAAGAAAGAACAGTGAAGAGGATAGATTTCACGTACATTGTTAGAGGAGGACGATGAATCTACCAAGAGATAAAGAAGACATAGAAGAACAATGAACTCATTGAATTGAATCCCTTCCTTTTCATCCACATCACAGGAGTCGAAAAGATCATCAATTTCCTCCTCTTTAACATGAAAATGCAGCTTGTTGATGCATTTCTTTAGTTCTTCCCGGTCAATAGTCCCATTTGAATCTTCATCTTAGGAAAATGACCAAAGATAGAAAAGCATAAAGCCATTGGCGGTAAAAATGTAAACAAAACTATACAGAAGCTACTAACCGAACTGTTCAAAAACATCTTTTATCTCCTTCAACCCCTCTTTGAACTGAGGAAATTTCAAGATTATGCTATTCATTGACCTGAACTTGCTTGGCCCTGATGAACTTCTCTTGAGCTCCACCATTTTTTTTTCAAGCTTAGCATCCAATCTCCTATACTTCTTCGGTGCGTTCCAAAAGCACAGTAAACTTCCAATCTTGTTGGATAGTGACTCGAGTACTGGACATAGCTGAGCTGAGTTAATAACGGACGCGATCAAGATCTATCAGATATTCTGTTTTGTTTTCTGATATCCTAAACATTGATATGTTGCTGTAATTACAGAACATGGCATACAATATATGGTTAAGTTTCCCACGTTATGGTTCTGGACAATCCTCGCCTCATGAGCTAACGTTTTTGTTTGAGTTAGGCACGAGATCTTTTTTTTAATCATGGTATCAGAGTCCGGCCCATCATAAATCTTGGTTTACTGATGTTGGGTGGCCACATATCATGTTCCAGTTGGTAGGCCTGGGCGACGTGTGCAGGGGTCTTAGGATAGATTCCAAGTTTTGTTTCCTCCTTGTCACTCTATTGCCTAATCTAAACAAGTATTCTATAAAAGAAGTTCCTAATAACTTCATCGACTGAATTGCACTTCTGTGTTTTCTTTCATAACCACTAGCTCGAAACTACTGCAACAAATTTCAGTGATGCCAATTAGCTAGCTAGATTCTTCGATAATGTGGCAACCTAAAACCACTCTGTACCATTCTATTGATCAGAATAGCAATGTTAAGTTATCGGAAGAGAAAATGATGCCATTGCATATAAGAATAACAATCTAACGATACTGATCGATGGAATAAGCACATGTAAAGTGTATAACAAATTGACAGTCACATTTCAAGTTAACATACTAAAATCCCTCTACATTGAATGCCATCTCAGTTCACAAAAACACTCGACGAAGTATACAGAGTCCAGGACTATCCAGAAGCTATCGAATTCATTCCAAGTACTGCATACTCTCAACAATATCATGACTTCAACCATATAGAAAGAAATAATTTCTAGACCCTTACAAACTTCTTTTAATTTTATGTCGTTTTTACAAAGGATCTTCATTTTTACACCTACGAAATCTGAAAAAAGGTTGTTTTTGTAATCAAATTGTAAGTGAGCAAGACATCTCATTTCGTCGAAATTATCTGAATCCAAGTTCAACATACACAAGATTGTTACAGGCAGGTTCATATTACATAGACTGCAAAAGCCTCAAAGCATTAACTTCAAAAACATACCAGTGTAATTCCATAAAGTAGGGTCTTGAGATGGTATAATATATGCAGACCTTAACCTACTTTGCTAAGAGGTTGTTTTCGATAGACTCTCAGTTCAAGAAAAAACATATCAAAGCAGGTCAGAAAAGGAAATAGAGAAAGTGAAGAAACCATGGCGAAGATACTATAGAAAGCAACATAAAACATTCTATAAAAAGAACATGAAACAACAGATAGTAACAAACATCTAAGGGCAAGAAACTACGACAGAAACACTAACACTACTAATATGGAAAGATAAGCGGAACAATGCACTAATACATACTAGACTTCCATCCTAATCCGTGTCCAAAAGGCAAGAAACTAGCATTGCAAGTAAGAATAAAATGTATGCAAAGGGTGAAAAGCAGTGTGGAGCACATTCACCCAAGGAACTGTTCATTTCGTTTAGATATTTTGATATATATCAATTATTGAAAAAATCACTTAATCATGCTCTAAAGGTATGAACACCCTTTGACGAAAATGCTATCTCCGCCACGGGTGAAAAGGGGACATTGCAAAAAAGATATCTGACAACAAAGAAGAAACATACCTACTGAATCTTTCATGACTTTGATGATGAAAAGAGCTCAAGAAATCAAAAGGGTCTGCAGATAATTCCTTTAGCATAGATCAGATTTTATATATATAGGTAGAGTGTAAAACGGGGAATGCAAAGAGAATAGAAAAAAGGGTGAATTGGAGAGGAGGCAATTTGGAAAAAATGATTCTTGAAAAGTAAAGTAGAAATTCCATTAACACTTTTTTGTTTTTTTGTCAATAGAATGAAACTTTCTTTCTCTTCCACTACCAGAAAATTCCATCATTGCCTTTGACTACAAGTCTCCATTGATGCATTTTCCAGTCTTTTAACTCATAACATCATATTATGACACATGGTTAAATAGAGGTAGGATGATATTTAATCTTGTGAATATTTAATCTTGTGATATAGTAGGTTTTTTGAGGTATATATGTTGTGCTGTCATTTATATGGTTATTTTTATTGTCTTTACAAATTATTATTTGTTTTTCATTTTAATCGTTTGGTTTCATATCTAATTTTTTTTTGCCACTGGGGTGATACTTTTGAGATGGGATCTTTCGGAAATAGTCTTTCTACCTCTATACAACAACAACATACCCAGTAGAATCTCATAAGTGGGGTATGGGGAAGGTAGGATGTATGCAAACCTTACCACTACCTCATAGAGGCAGAGAGACTGTTTCCTGGAGGTATTGATAGGATTTGCGTACATTTTTACCCTCCTCAAACCCCACTTGTGCAATTTTATGGAGTATGTCGTTAATACATATCATAAGAAAATGTACAAACACTACTCCAAATTAAACTAAGAGAAGAGCTGAGGAGATCTAAAAATATCAATAAATTTCTAAGATTAGAAAGATTATAGTGTAATAATGACTAAAATATTAAAAAGATTACAGTGAATCAAACATAAAGTAATAAAATGAAACAGTATACAAAAGCTTTTTTCCCCAACTTTTGCTCCTGCGGGAAGAAACATTATTGAAGATTATGTTGAGGAATGTCAACCCAAACAAATGAATACATTTACATCAATTTTTTTTTTAAAAAAGAATTATTTAGTTGTAGTGGTTTCTATCTAGAATATTGTGCAATTAGCTAACTTGTTTGATGAAGCAGTCATATCAGCACAAAAGATGCACAAAAATGTAAAAAGAATGAATTTAGAAAGGTAATAGAATGCTAGTTAAGTTAAAATATTACGTAGTTTTGATATATTTAAAAAGTTTATACTTTTTCGTAACTTAGCATTATGCATAAGAGAAAGAAAAAAATAATTTAGGTTATCAAATTAAGAATTATAAATTACAATTTTTTATAATTTATATTTTTCAAAACCTAGTATTACGCACAAGAAAAAAAATACAAAATGGATCAGATGACCAAATTCAAAGTCAAACTAAAAATTAATGTGTAATCTTAAAAGAAAAAAAGATACATTTTACGAAACTAAATGCCCTATTAATATTTAATAATTAGTCATTTAAACAGCAATTATCACTTAATTCACTCAAACATAATAGTTCTTTTTGTTCTATTTATTTAAGAACTTTCATAGTGGTGAAAAGGTACCTTTTTTTTCAAAAAATTCTTTGGATATTGAAAATAATTTAAATTTTTTTTAACTAAGATTGAAAAAACAAAAGAGAAAAGGAATGAGTTGTTTTTTAAGTTGATGGATATTTTTTTAGCAAAAAGCATTATAGAAGATACAATTAATCCATTTTGAATAGTTCCAGGATATATTTAACTATTTTTTTTATAATTAAACATAATAAAATCATAAATTTTGTATTTAAAAAATTTGAGATCCATAAAAGAAATAAAAAATGGTTTTATTAGCACTCTTAGATCAATCCTAATATGTTTGAAGAATCATATAGTACATAGTCTTTTTTTTTGTGATAGAAAGGGAGTATTTTATTTAATAATATGCATAAATATTGGTACAGATTGTTCTGACCTAATAATATCATTAAAATATGAATAAAATGACTTTCAAGTTGCCATTTTACTAAAAAGCCAAAATACATAGTTTGGTCATATCCAAATAATTTTATCCCTTTTTCTTTTCAAACTTTAAATTCTAATAAAAGCATAAATTAAAAAAAATACAACATATTCATGTGTGATATGTTGATCTTTTTTCATATATATTTAGTTTGCAGAACCTCCTCCATCTTGAATCAGCATGACATCAATCTGATCACTATCTTTCATTCCAAACTTCATAAAATTCAGTAAACACAAATGAACACACAAAAGAAAAAAATTAAAATCATATAACTTTAAATTAATGATAAACTAAATTAAGTTGCACACAAATTAAGATCTTACTTCTTCAATAGTCATTGTTGAAGGAATGCGTTCTCCATCATAGAGAAAACGGATTGTTTTGTAATCAATTATGTGTTTTCTCCCACAGTATATCTTGAAGATCCTCTTCATAGTCATATCAGATGACACACGTAAAATTCTTATTTCTTGACATTTCCTTTGTTACTTTTTATTGGAGAAAATGAGGGATATTATCCTAGTTTATATAAGATATGAGAAGGGGGAAAACAGTAAATGAAGTGGATTACAATAATATTGCCCTCTTATCTTTTATGCCAAATTTGTCTAAAGATGTATACCAATTTATGGTCCTCTTGGGTCAAAAAGAATTTAATTTATGAAGTGTTTGACTGATATAGAGATTAAAAATATTTTTTTTAAAAAATGTATAGTCTAAAATAAAATATAAATATTTGTATGGTTATAAAATTATCTTACTAATGGATATAAAATTTTCTATAATTTTATGTACATTCTGAAAGTTGTTACGCACGTGTGTTGCACGTGAATATCATTTATCGTATTTTTTCTTCAAATGAGCTTTTATTCAAAAAATCATCCTTTTAAGTTTGAGGCTATGTATAATACAAGAAATCATCCTTTTAAGTTTGAGGCTATGTATAATATAAGTCAAACTTTTTCATAGCAATATAATTTGTTTGGATATTTTTTAGTTGTTATAACAAAATTTATCATAAAAAATATATAAAATAACATAATATAACATGTCATGAAAAGTTGACTTCTGTCCATTCATAACCTTTGCAATTTTTTCTTTATAATTTTCACCAAATTAAACATATGACAAGCTAGTCTATATGGTGGCAAAATCTATAGAAAAGCTTTGCATATTTAAAAGGGATAATGCTTTAAATTATGTTCGAAATTCTAGTGACACACCTTAATTTTAATTAGGACTTTATTTTTCATCTGATTTGAATTATTTTAAAATAAAATAATGTAGCACCCTCTAAATTATTACGGTTAGTACGACTTTGAAAGTCCCAGAAAAGGATGAGAAACGTCTGGGAAAAAGTGTAATGACTCGTTAGGTTATTTTAAAAATAAATATTCTCTTTTTCATAAAAGATCCTTTTCATAAATTTAAATTGAAAATTTTAATCTGTTCAGTAATTACGGTTATTTAGTTGACGGATAATTTTAGATAATTAATTTAATTATGAATTAAATTAATAATTTATTTAATATTCTATACCCTTTGCTGTATATTTATTTAAATAAAATTAATAAAATGTGTTACTTTTAGTAAACATTTAATTTAAAAAGAAAAAGGAAAAAGAAGAACTAAAATAATCAATATTCTAAAAAAAAAGGCTGAAAAGCCCCACGATGGACAGAAAAGAATTAGAAGAGTCAGACGTTGAAGAGAAACTTTTTGATTTTTCATTTCAAAACGTCAAGGTAATTATTCTCGTTCTTTATATTAAATTTATATGTGAGTGTGATTATGAATAGATTTTTCTTTTGTAATTAAGCATAATAAAATCATAAATCCCCTATTTAAAAATTTGAGGTCCAAAAAAAAAAGACGACTTTATTAGCGCTCTTAAATCAACTCTAAGACGTTATTTGAAGAATCATAAAGTATACATTTTTTTTTATATACAGAAAAAGAGTATTTTATTAAATAATATGCCTAGATGCTAGTACAGATTATCCTGACCTAGTAGTATCATTACAATCTGAATAAAATGGCACGCAAGTTGCAATTTTACTTTTTTAAAAAAACTACATAGCTTGATCATACCCAAACAATTTCAATTCCTTTTTTCGAAATCAAAATTCTAATAAAAAGCAAAAACTAGAAAATACAATATATTCATGTCTGATATGTTGTTCTTTCTTCATATGTATTTAGTTTGCGGACCTTCCTCCATCTTGAATTAGCATGGCATTAATCTGATCACCATCTTTCATTCCAACCTTCATAAAATTCAATACACACAAATAAACATACAAAAGAAAAAAAAATTAAAATCATATAACTTTAAATTAAAAATAAATTAAATTAAGTTACATGCAAATTAAGGCCTTACTTCATCAATTTTCTTTGTTGAAGAAATGTGTTTTCCATCAAAGAGAAAACAAACTGTTTTGTAATCTATTATTTGTTTTTTCTTAGAGTATATCTTGAAGATCAGTTTCATAATCATGCCAGATGGCACACGAAAAATGATAATTGATCCGTCTTATAAAAATAAATAAAAAGAAATATAAAAAAAATTAAAAGAATTTAGAGAGCGAAATGATGAACCTGAGCGTGAATTAGGACATTCAGTAATTCTGTTATTTCACCAACTGAAATCTTATTGCTTGACATTTTTTTTATTACTTTTTATTGGAAAAAATGAGAGATATCGTCCAATATAAGAGATGAGAGGGAAAAAATAGTAAATAAAGTGGATTACAATAATATTGCATATCTTTATCTGCAAAAATCATTTAAAGATGTAGACCAATTTGTGGTTCTGTCTAGTCAAAAAGGATTTTAGATGTATTTTAATTTATGAAGTATTTGACTGATATAGAGATTAAAAATAATTTTAACAAAAATAGACTTATAAATATTTGTGTAGTTATAAAATTATCTTACTAATTGACGTAAAGTTTCTTATGATTTACATGAAATTTGAAAGATATGAAGCATGTGCGTTGTACGTGTATGTTAAATAATATAGTTTTTTTAAGATTTCTATTATTACATGCGTATTTTTCTTTTAACCTCGAATATCTTATTATCTTGTTATAGTTTTTACTTCTTGTTATTGCCATTTATCATCCATCATTGTTTTTTCTTCAAATGAGCTTTTATTCAAAAAAAAAATCATCCTTTGAAATTTGAGGCTATGTATAGTACAAATCAAATTTCTTAATAGAAATATAATTTATTTAGATATTTTTCAGCTATTAAAAAAGTCATAAAAATATATAAAATAACACATTATAACATTTAATGAAAAGTTGACTTCCGTCAACTTTTTTTGTACTATTTATTGAAAAATTTCACAACTGTGACAGGTCAATTTTTTATTTTTCAAAAAATTATTGGATATTGTAAATGATACAAAAAAAATTTAAAATATAAAAATCATAAAAAGTAGTTCTCTTGATAAGATTAAATA
>DF358147.1:9912-21889 GCA_000787875.1 Solanum virginianum | reverse complement strand
GGGGGGGGGGGGAGGGGAGGGGGGGATTAAATTCAACATTTTTTGTCAGGACAGGTATTGTTTGCGGAATCAACGTCTTGACGGGGATATCAGCTCAAGAGCAGAATCACCTAATGCACTGAACTATCCACATCTTTGTCAGATTGAATTCATCAATAGGTCTATTTTTAAAGTACTCCACACTTGTAACAGGTATTTTTCATATGTATACAAACCACGTTCACCAGAAAAGGTTCTTCTCTCAAGACAGTTTCTGCATCAGTTATTTAATACCCATCTATTTATAGTAAATGACGGAATAAAAGCTAACAAGAATGATTCGCAGTAATGAGGAGAGTATTCTCAGGACAAATGACTAGATTCTCGTGGAAACAAGCATGTGTGTCTTCAATTTTCTTTGGCATAACTCATTAAATGCAAGAATCAAGAGAGTCTTGGTCCAACTAATATAGCAACAAAACCAAGTCTATAACAGATACTAGGCAAGAGGAAACCAGAGGACTTCTCCTAGCAATCCAAACGTTAGGCATTCATATTCACTCTAGTAACGGCCATGTCAGAATGATCTTAATTCTTAAGACTAAAAGAAGCAGACCAAGAGTTTAAACCTTTGTCTTCAATAAGTACTTCCAGATCACATCTGTGGTCCTATTATACAAGTGAGGTGTGAAAATGTAGTATCAAAAAGTAACAAAATCATCAACCCTTTTTCAATATTTTCATGCAAGAGCACACGCATGGCAATATTGATGAAACAAGTCATCATAAGATCCATTACCTGAGTTGGAACTATGGTTGAAAGATTCAAGTTCTTGCTCACGTGTCTGTCCAACAGCAACCCTCACAGGATAAAGCATGTGAACTTGCGACACCATATACTGTTGTCTCGTTCTGAATACTCTCTGCAAGTTTCTGAGATGCCCATAACCCCTTTCTCCAGTTAGGGACCTATTTTCGTCCTGCATGGAGAAAATGAGACTTTTGGTAATATGAAGTCTTAAAAACCAGAGGGAAGACGGATAACAATGTAACATTTCCAGCTTATCAACAAACTTAAAAAGATGAAAGTACGTATAAAAGAGCATAACAAAACCAATAGTCGTGGTGTGTGGGGTGGGGGGAGGGGGGGGAAGGGAGGTATATAGAATGCATCTTTCAAGTTCTATCAAGAAGACTCAAAGAATAAACCGAGAGTTCCATACACTCATTTTCTGTGATGGTGATAGTGATCAACTGAAATATCTGAGTGTCATTTTAATCTTTTTTGAAGCTATTTCAGGGCTTCATATCAACTGGTATAAAAGCTTCATTTACCATGTTAACTGAGGTGCCTCGAATCTACAGCTTAACTAACATTCTAGGTGGTAGTGTAGGAGAATTACCTACCATTTATCTAGCCATGCCCCTGGGAGCTAAGAGCAAATCAAAGGGTATCTGGAATTCTCTGATGGAAAAATGTGAGAGGACGCTTGTCAATTGGAAGAGCCAATATTTATCTTTAGGAGAGAGGGTGACACTCATTAATAGTGTACTTGATCCCCTGCCAACTTATATAATGTCCCTATATTCCATTCCATGCCAATGTGCAGAACAAACTGGATGCTGCCAGAAGAAATATCCTTTGGCAAGAAAACTGTGATAACAGCAAGTTTACCAAGTAAAATGAGATGAAGTAATAACCAGCAAGAAAAAAGGTGCCTGGGGATTAGGAACTTGAAAGTACACAATCTTTGTTGAAATGGCTTCGGATGAGCAATCCTTGTGGAAAGAAATTATCAAAACAAGATATGATATGGAGGACTCCTGGATTAGCAAGCAAGAAACAAATTCATATGGAACTAGTGTATGGAGAACTGTCAGGAATTGTGGCCCAAGATCAGTAGTAATTCCATAATTATTAATTAAGGTAGGCAATGGAAGGATGCGCTTATTCTGGGAAGACATCTCGATTGTCAACAAATTTTTCTTTTAACAAGGTGATAAGATTGGTCAACAAAATTTGAAGACTAGATTTCCTTTATTATACAATTTGAACTTTCAGAAAAGATAGAAAGCCCCTAAATGATAGGGAGGTGGACATATTGGTAGACTTCTATAGCACCCTTGAGCAGTTTTAAGATTTTAATACAAGGGGAGGCCAATTTAGTAAGGGAAGGCCAATTTTGTCTGGACTAAAGACAAGCAGGGCAGATGTTCTGTCGAATCAGCATATGACTGCTTATTTAGTTCACATACAACCTAGAGGCTGGCCTTGGAAGATGGTATGGAAAGTGAAAATCTCATTGAAGGTAGAATGCTTGACATAGCTATTGGATAAACAGGCTGCTCTGACTCAAGATAATCTTATGAAAAGGGGCATTCTGCTATGCAGCCTGAGACAATAAATCTTTCCTTACATCCTAAAGTGGCTGATAAATTATATCAGATTTTCATCAATCTAAGGGGTATCAGGTGGACCGTGCCAAGGAACACACATGAAGACTAAGCTTGTTGGAATAGAGAGGGTAATCAGTCAGGCCACACAGGGAGAGATGGAACATTCTCCCAGCTTGCATATTATGGACTACTTGGAGGGAGAGGAGCCAGAGGTGTTCCCAAGATAAATCCTGTACTTTGCAGAAACTAAGGATGAACTGTTTAGTGCTCTTTTATTTTTGGTACGAGCATGAATATCTTTTAACTGAGGACATTTCTTGTGTTCAAGAATGCCTATAAGTAGATAGGTAGTAGGATTTGCAGTTCTGACGACTACTTGTAATTACTACTGGAATGCACCTTTGGTGTTAGTTCCCTGTTTATAATATATATGTTGCCTTTCTGAAGAAAAAAAAGGTGTCATTTCACAGAAACAAAATAGAAAATTCATATACATATATATATATGCCCGGTTAAAAAGTGCTTTAAGAAGCACAATTAGGAATTCGATAGGCAACCAGTTGAGCAAAACAATTTGAAGCATTTACTCAGAACACAGACGTTATCAGCTGACGAGGATAAATTGGTAGGCGTTCCTCGTGTCAATTGCCCAACTATTTCAAGATCATATAAAACTTAACCATATACCACTTTCATGCATCTAAAGTTTTCATGTATAGAAAGTGATGTTAATATACGTATAGAGAGAGAAGAGGAAGGAAAGAGTTTTGAAATGCTAAGATACCTGCAAGCGCTTGTTAGCTGCAGAAAGAGAAGTCCCTGCAACCAAAAGTGACCTGATGTCATTACTGAGTTGCTCCTCTTGCTTCTTGACTTTCTCTTTGACAACTTTAGAATGCATCGCCATGTTTCCCATCACTAATTTTCTAGAATCCAATTTTTCTTTCATCTCATCAAGCTCATTCAAACGACTTAGTGACTCTGCTTCTACCTGCGAACCATATCGCCACCCGCTAACAAGCGGGCTAATTCATTAAAGCCCAAAAAATTAAAAGGAAAGGAGAGACAGTATGAGAACATAGAAGTCAAAAGCATTAAAAGAGCATGTTATTATTTCCACCTTTCACACAAAATGGTCAGGCAAAAGGGAGATGAGACTATGCCCTAAAAGTATGGGTCTCATACTCTATTACTCTTTATTTCCCCTCAGGAGAGGCCAAAGACAAACAGAAACAAGTTTAACCACTTATTAAGACCAAAGAAGGAGAATCATTAGAATATAACTGTTATAATTGAGAATTATTTTACTTTAATTTCAAGTATAACTCATTAGATTCAGTATATATTAATTTACATAATAAAGAAGAAGAAAAAGCTAACACACAAATCACAATCACTTTATGCATCTCCCTTGGTACCATTACTTTTTCAATAAGAACAGATAACTTAGCAAATAAATACGTACATTAGAAATTAATAATATCATACCACAATCAGGAGGGTGTTGTCGTCCAATATTATAGCTACTCTTGCACTTCAAACTCAATTCAGTCAAAAGAGAGGTAAGTCAAGTCTGAAGTAGTAGACTCCAAGAGACTAGTGAGGGATACATGGGAAAGGACACTCCATCTCTAATCATGAGGTTAGAAGAAAGGAAAAGTTAGAAAAATCATTGTTGAAAGGTCGCTGGCCAAGGGGTTCCTGAGAGTGATCTTTACCATATCAAAAAAGAAAGAAAAATAGTTGACTCTAAAGATATATTCCAAAATTTTATGTTCATTTTACAACTGGTGTTCAAGTCAAAATGGAAAAAATAAAATTCAAAAGTTGTTGAAGACATAATTAAATAAATAAAAGTATGCCTCCTCTTAACAGCTTAAGTTTTTAGATGAGTTGATCGCATAATTTGACATGGTATCATCAGAAATAGATTTTAAATTCAATATTTACCTCAACCAATCATCAGGAAAAAAGATTCACATGTTTGGTCCATGGAATAGAAAACATATATGTCATGAGGTGGCATGTTGAAACATAATTAAATAAAAATGAGTCCTTTCTCACAGCTTAAACTTTTAAGAAGTTGATCACACAATTTAACAAAAGATTCAAATGTTATGGAGCAAGAAAAAACACCACAATCACATTGAAGATAAAATAAAGTTTCTGATATTGTTAGATTTTGTTAGCTCTGTAACTCAAGGCTATCCACAGTCATGTTATGGCTTCTCCAGATTTTTTTTTTTTGATTTGCACTGGGTGTCCAAGTCTCTTAGAGCCCCGACTAATCCTGGGGGTGCACAGGCCCTCGGCAAGGAGTAGCTTCTCCAGATTTTTTGGCTAACTCTCAGGTCTTATCAATTTATCATGTAACGGAGCTAGCATATTTGCTTTTGTACTCTTTGCATCTTCTTGATGCTTAGTAATAGAGCAGCTAACTTCATTTTCTTAAACAAAGAATCAAACCTTGTTATTTATACAGGGAAACCCTGAAATCCAACATTAGTTTACATATACACCAAAGAAAGAACTTACATATAGACTTGATACTTTGAACTTTGGTCATAGAGAACTTAAAAACAATTGGAACTTCCTCATTTTCATAGCACTGACCCAAATCAACTGAAAGTGTTATGCTTGTATTTTACAACCTAATCTATGATAGGATCATTCCCTCTTATGAGTTTGAAAATACAGAAAGACAAAATCAAAATATGATATTCAGAATCTTCCATAACTATGCAGTCATCCACTGCAATTTCTTAGTAAAATTATGAATCTTCTTTCAACATTTTAATAAATCCATGCATAATCATCTTAGCTAATAACCTTGTATCAAAAAGACTACTCATTTACCAAATTATTGCTCTTCTTTACACGATAAGTTAATAACCAAGAGAAAAATAGATAACTTTAATTATAAAAGAACTCAACAAAGCAATGAAGTGTCATACAGGAACAAAGATAAACCCCTCCATCCTACTGGTTCAATTGAGATGATTTAATTGGTTGTTTGTCGTTCTACCATATTCTATTAGCTTTTGTAAGTAAAATGTAAACACAAAGAAACTCCAAAAAGAAAAAATATAAAAATAATATAAGTATCTAAAACACATCTACCTACACATATCTGATTCTATTCATAGACACTTGTATGCTGGCAAGTTACCCACAGGATTAATACATAAATTACCTTTTTCAAAATGATTAAAAATTTATTAAGATAGCTAAGGTTCATGAAGAACGATGTTGCCTAAGGTTCATGAAGAATGATGTTGCCCCTGCAATTAGAAATGACCAAAAATTATTAAGATTGCTAAGGTTCACGAACAATCTTGTAACCTTTGCAAAAATTGTTGTGTAATAAAATATCTTCTTCTAGCTAAATAAAATATCTTCTTCTCTCTTGTTTTCTTGCTTCAAAATATGGGATGGTCGAACCTTACTAGACTGTAGAGTGTTAAATATTTAAGTGCGTTCTGTTATAAAGATAAGTTTTTCTGAGATGATGCTAAGGCAGAGAGCCTTTATAAGTTAGACTCGCAACTCCTTTGTAGGAGGAGTTTGCTACCATAATTCAATCTCTACAATAACTTTCACTATTCTAGGATTCCTCCTACTATATTCACCGCTTGTGATTCATTTTCCATTCAGCAAGATACGGACCTACGACAATATCATGCCAACTTCAGAAACAAAAAATACAACAACAACAAACACAATCTAGTCCCATAAGCTGGGGAAGGTAGAAAGTTGTTTCGGGAAGACCCTCGACTTGAGTAACAAACATGGGCAGCTAAAAGAAAAATACAGAAGTAAAAAAGACATACTAGGAAAGATAAGATTAGGCATGAAGATATCTCGGACAAGATAGGAATGTCCTCTATAGATAACACGATGCGAGAAACAAAACTCAGATGGTTTGGGCATGTGCACAAGAGATGCACGGATGCCCTAGTGTAAAGGTGTGAGAGGCTGGTCTCAGAAGAGATAAAGGTAGGTCAAAGGAGTATTAGAGAGAAATATTAGTCAGAACATGACGCAACTTCGGCTTAACAAGGACATGATCTTAGATAGGTGATTAAGGAGGACATAGATTAGAACAGGAGGTTCGTTAGATAGTTGAGCGTGGTCTCACTTATTCTTTATACTAATAGTCATTTTATTAGTCATAGTATTACTCTTATAGTTGCTTTTCCTTTGAGTTCAGTCATTATCTGTGGTTTCTTTTACACTTTTGCGTATCGTTTATCTGTAATGACTACTATTTCGGATGATTTGTCGTATTTTCTACAGTATTTTGTCATGACTTTCTTCATTTCAGTTATTTCTTTCTATATATTGCTTTGGGCAGTTTTTTTCTTGAGTTGAGGGTCTACGGAAAATATCCACTCTACCTCTAAGGTATTGGTAACGTCTACATACACTCTACCCTCCCCAGATTCCCACTTTCTGGGACTACACTTAATATGATGATGTTGTATAACATACCATTAAAAAATGGAGCAATAACAATAACCAACTAATGTGATAACTAGCCAAAAAAATATAAAATAGAAGTAAAAATTCTACTCAACAAAAATTTTGAAAAGAAGAAAGCCCAAAAATTTACCTGTATGAAGGACTCTAGTTTCTGCTGAACCAATTCTTTCTTCTGCTTAGCTTCACTAAGAGCAGATGTGAGACTACACAAACGAGCTAGTTCCTGTTCATAATCTTCCCACTGTATTATCTTCAAATCCTTGTCTTTCTGATTCTGAATTTCCCCAGATAATGCAACTTTGTTTGATTCCATTCACAACTAAACCACTCGATTTCGATTGAATCTTACAATAACTCAAAAAGGGTAGTAGGAAATCATGATTTTTCTCCCACCACCATATACTTCTCATCATGGTCCTCCTCCAAATCGTGAAAATTAAGGTTCCAAAACCCCCATTTGAAACTCAAAATGCAAAATTTAAGGAGAATTTTTGAATTAGGGTTTGAAAATCAAGGAGATTTGAGAAGGGGGAGAATGGATTTTGGGGAAAATCTATGGAATTGAATAAATTTGTTGATTGAATTCAATGATTTTTCACCTTCTTCAAATTGTGTTATGCTCTTTTGGGGAAATGAGTAATGGAGGACTTAGAATATTATTTATTAATAATAAATTCCCTTTTTGTGAAATTTCCCATTTGGCTTTTTTTCTTTTCTTTTTCTATTTTTTTCATATAAAATTAGATGAGAAATTAGAACTCGATATATTTTTTTTATTTGCGGATTAATTATCAAAAATATTTTTAGCGTATTAGAAATAGTTTAAAATATCTTTCTTCTATTTTTGAGATCAAGTTTATCTTTATTTTTAATTATTTGAATTAGAAATATCGCTATGAAGATTGTAGAATGTATATAATTTGATCCATATATACATTATGATCCGCATAGCTCTGAAAGGCAAGTATATAAATATTTCCGAATGTAAAAATATCTAATATGACGCCTTTTATATTTGATATCATCTTTTATTGTATATTGAAAGAGTACGAGTTTAAATTTGAAAGTATTACTGCAATAGTTTGTATGTTTGGAAATATTTGATTAAATTAGAATTTACTTTAATAGTTATAAAATTCTTGTATACATTGAAATACCTTTAATATTAAATCTAAATCTGAAATTGTTATTAACTCAAGTCTTGACAAAAGCTAATGGAAAATATTTATTTAATTTTCATCCCTTTTCGAAGGTTAATTATCAAAGGGAGAAAACGAAAAATGAGAGAAAAAAAATATCCTTGTTTGTTAATAACTTAATATTGAGAGTAATAAAATTTAGAATTTTTCTTAATTTGCATAGCTTGAGGGAAATATCAAATTTTCAATTGATTGGCTATCAGAATTTTTCTTTTATTAGTGAAGATTTGATTTTTTACATTATAATTTTTTAAATTTTTTCTTTTCTTATATAAATAATTAATATATTTTAAAGTCAAAATAATATTTTTTAATATCCTCCAATATTAATCGATCTCCTCATTTATATGTCATTCATTTGTGGATTATGTAGTTCTTTTTAAAATTTAATTTATTAAAGAACTATAAGATCAAACGAGCACACTTAGACGAAATTATCAAGTTATTATCAATTTTATATGTCACATATAATAATTCTTGTGCTTCAAATATAATTTTGTCATATGTTTTTGTATTGATTTTATAAAACAATTCATGGATACGGATAAATAAGAGACGACTCGACTATTCACATTGTACTATATTCTTTTGTGTTAAATTAGTTATTCAAAAATTGCTATTATTATTGTGCAATAATTTTTTCAATATTATGCATTTTTAGACTTGACATACATATTGATCATTTATAAAAAAATTTACAATATTCTTTCGTGGAATGTAGTTATTCAATACTTAGCTTATATAACATTATCAAACTATTTTTTCAAAAATATGTATTTTCAAAAGGTACACATACACGTGTAACGCACATGTATTAATCTTATACATGATTTTAAAAGAAGAAATTATGTCAATTGCTATTTTTTCAATAATCTATTCCCTTTACATGTATTAGTGCTAAATAGTTAACACGAAATACACATGTAATAACACACGCATACTATAATTAGAAAAATACATTTTTATTTAAATAAATATATTATTGCTTTATCTGTAATTTATTTTTTTTATGCAATATTTTATGATACCCATATACATTGCACGTATTCTAAATTAGTAATAAAAAATATTTTAAAACTTACTTGCTTAAATCAAAAAATAAATCTATTACTAACAAGATGCCATACAACATAAAAAATTATGCAAAATTTTACCAAACTTTCCTAGTAGACGTTTGGCCACAAATAAAAATTTTATTTAAAATTTTCAAAATTGGGGTTGTACATTTGTGGCACATTTTTTCAGCAATATATATTTAGAATTTAAATGTATTTGTAAAAATATGAAATATAATTTAAACGAAGTTATTTTTTTAAGAATAACTAAATTCAGGAAAAAATTAATTTTTTTTCTAAGTGAAAAAGAAGATTTTGAACCTTTTATAGTTAAATGTTGATTCTAAATAAATTGGAAAAAAAACATTTGAGAAAATGAAAAATTCTTGTGGCCAAACGCCTCCTTGGAAACCTAGTTATAAATATAAGAAACTTCACACAAATCTATAAAATCATCAAAGAAGCAAAAGTACCTCAACTACAATGGCGGCGTTATTACAGTGCGGCGATTGTGGAACTCTACTCGGCTCTGCAGAAGAAGCCCAACAACATGCGAGGGACTATTGCCACACCAACTACTATGAGTCCGATGAAGCCATTTGTCTCATCATTTGCAACACCTGTAAAAAAGCTTGTCGTTGTAAAACCGTAAGTCATAATTATTATCTGCTAAATTATAATTGATAGATTTATTATTTCAAGCCTAGAAATCACATCGATTAAGGTGTAACTAGAGAAAATCTTTTCCTCGTATGTTTTAACCTTGATGGATGAAGTTATCTTATATTTTTTATTGTGGGAGGTGATTTATATCCCCTAAAATTAGTCGAGGTACACTTAAGTAGATCTAGACACAATATTTATCTCAAAAAAAAGTGTAGCTATATAAATTTCATTATGATTTTCTTGATATGTGATCCTCTGCACAACTCAACATCCAATCAAGCCTAGAAATCACATCGATTAAGGTGTATCTAGAGGAAATTTTTTCCTCGTATGTTGCAATCAATGGATGAAGTTATGTGATACTTGTTACTGGTAGAAGGTGACATGTATCCCTTAAATTAGTCGAAGTGTACAATCGATACCTGATTTTGGCCCAACACTTCGAAAAATTCTTACTTTTTATGTTGATATTTTTAATTAGCTAAAAATAATTTTTTGGCGATTTTAGATTAATTTTTTATAATTGTTTTTTTAGAATATGATAATTTTAATTAGTTGAATTTTAAATTTTAATGCAGTATGATAATTTTTTTTTCTTGTTCAGATATAATTATACGCATATGTCCAATTGGGCCATAATTTGGACCAATTATCTTTCTAACCCATTAGGTTTTGACATGAAATGTGTATATAATTAGGTGTGGATGAATAACATTTAGATTAAAATTTAATAATTTTTAGATTTTTTTTGAATTTCACTATTCATCTTCTTCTCTGACAAAGAGTTCGCCGGAGCTCCGGCAGTCCCTCTCCTTCTTTCCCTCACCTCGCCGGAAAACCCCCAATCATCTCCTCCACCCCGTACGCACACCATTTGACAACCCTGAACCAGCAACCAAATGCACCTTAAAACACCACGAGAACACCATCAAACAAACACCACGACAACACCATCAAACAAACACCACGACAACACCATCAAACAACCTGCGAAACAACCACAAAAACACCACGAGAACATCATTAAAATTCAAGTTTTCTAGTTTAGGTTTATTATTTGTTAAACTTGGCCAATGACGAATCTATCCATCGGATTTCGAGGCATCTCCTTTAAAAAAGACGGAGAAAATTTATTTTGTTTAAGTTCATGTTCATTGTTTGTTAAATCTGGCCAATGACGAATCTATTCATCAGATTTCGAGGCCTCCCCATAAAAAGATGGAATAATTTTAGTTTATTCTTTATTTTTTCATTATTGTGTATATTATTTTTGTGTGTTTATTTCATGATTATCGTACTTGTGTTATATTGTGTATGTTCTCCTCAATTTGTAAAAAATGAATTCAGTCGAAACCCACAGTTGTGGATTCTGAATGGTGCTAATACCTTCTCTTTGAAATAACTTGAACCCTTACCTGAAATCTATTTTTATATACAATTAATTAATTTCCTAATTACCCTTAAAATTAGGTGACGACTCCTAAATTAAATTATTTTCTCTTTTAAATTCTTTTATTTAAATAATTTTTTATTAAGTTGTCATGACGTTGCGCCTTCGGAATGTCAATAGAATAACGATTCCGTTAGAGATATTTCGAGGTTCTAACTATCCCAAAGGCGCAATATCGTGGTAACTCAATAAAAAAAATTATTTAAATAAAAGAATTTAAAAGAAAAAATAATTTAATTTATTGAGTTGCCACGTCGTTGCACATTCAAATTATGAACATATACATGGTTAGATCTGAACACAACATTTATCAACAACAAAAAAAGACGTGTAATTATATAGATTTCATTATGACTTTCTTGATCCGTAATTCTCTGCACAATTCAACATCCAATCAAATAAATTATTTAGCTTTCTTGTGTACCCACAAATAATATTATATTAATTTTTTTTTAAAAAAAATCTAAACTGCTACTAGAAACAAAATGAATTTAAATAAAAAATAATTAAATTGCACCTGCAATTTAATCAAAATCAAACCCAACCTGTTAAAGAATAGCTTGCCCATTAATTAGTTTAATCCATTTCAACTCATTAGAAATTGAGTTGATATGTAAGCCAATTTGATTCAAAGAAAAATTTTATCAAAATATTTTTATTTTTTATTTTTTTAAAATTAGATATGTTATGTATAGCCATAATAAAAGAACAAACAAAATAAGTAAAATTTTATAAAAATCTGGTTGGAT
>DF358148.1:147510-177908 GCA_000787875.1 Solanum virginianum | reverse complement strand
TGGGACTAAGGGAGAGAGTTTAGTACTTAAATAACATAGATGAGTCAAAACTCAAGCATAATACATAACTTGTCCAACAACACCTCTAGACATAGAATTTAGCGGGGTCCAAGAAAAGCAACCGGGCTCACCCTCATAATAATGACCATAAGTACTATGAAATACACAAGATGTAGTCTAAGCATAAGCATGAAAGAAGATATATGTTGTGCCCGAACATGAGGACTCACCAAAACTAACTTGAACAATCCATCTAGCCATGTGAAGGAGAATCAATGGGAGCTCTGGTTCCTACATGGTAACATCATGTAGGCATAAAGTATGCGTTACTACGTTTGAATGTACTAACTATGTAGGATGCAAAGCAACGAGAGATAAGCAACACAATCTAAATGCATAAACATAAATAATGAATAAGCTATAGCAATATGACATGCATGGACGATGCTTAGAATAAATCATGCTTACATAGAACATAATACGTGTGTAAGAAGTGACCATTAATGTAGAATATCCAAGGCCTACCACCCCCTTGGAGAGGCGATTGAGGTACAAACCCCTCAACGTGGTTATTGGTGTACATACCCCCCAGTCATGGTAGTCATGGTAGCATGGGCCTACTACGTCCCGAGCGAGACAATTGAGTTACCAACCCCTCAATATGGTTACCCGAGCCTACTATCTCATGAGTGAGGCAATCGAGGTACTAACCCCTCAATATGGTTACCCAGGTCCACAACCCCCTGACCGAGGCTTGGTCAACTCACAACACTTATAGAGGAAAATGACACATATATACATTCCATTCATCATCCTAGAGTCATTCAAATCATAAGCCATACTTTAGACCTTCAACAACTTAACAATCCATAACCGGACATTTTATCAAACACTTGACGCATGTGTAATGCTGGTGTAAAACCAAGCAATTCAAGAGTGAAGTCATGCAAGAAAATCCAATGTAAAAGCACCCACCAATACATGACAATATCATCATGCAATATACATCAAAAACCTTCATCAAATCTCAAGATAGATCAAAGATTTATAGCTCAAAACATGCTTAAAAAATCACACTTTTATAAAACCCCAACATAGTTCATAGTCAAATTCATAGTAAGTAAAACACATAAGAAAATCAACTTAGAAACATGAGATTTAGGTAAAAAGGAAGCTTGGGCACCATTGGTGAAAGGACCCAATGATTGAAACCCACATATTTGTCTAAGTGTTAGGGAGAGTATTGGGGAATGTCTTGTATGATATGAAGGTGAAATATGACTATGTATAGGTATTTTCACGTGCAGGAAGACTTAGGCCCAAGACCCAAAAGCTTTAGACCGATATAAATATCTCTGGCAACAAAATACACAGGTCCGTGTTTGGTCCGTGATGCGGACCTATCGCGAAGGCAAATTTTACAATGGTCCGTGATGACTACACGTCGCGGTACCATCACGGATCGCCACTGTTTTGCATAAACTTGGAAAAATCAAATTTTGCTACAGTTGCTCTAAAATCGGGGTTAGACCCATTCCCCACTCATTTTTGCCCATTGATCAAGAATATAAAGTCAAATTTTTGATATCACGCACGGATGTTGAGATATATCGAAATTACAATTTCAGGCACTTTCAAGGCACATTGTTGGACACTTTTTGGGGTCGTTTCAATATCTTTTCCTTGGGAACATTCGTCGCTGAATGTCAAAGGAACAAATATAAGAAGAGTAATCATGAAGCAATAAGCCCCATCAAGAATGCATAAACACACTTAAACACTATTTTCAAAATCTCAACATAAATGTTAAAATCACCATGAACTTGTCAATATAAACATAAATGTATGCAAACGACATGAGGACTGAGACTTAAGACTTGAAATCATAAAAAGGACTTGATTTGTTATCATAAGCTTGAATAGAATGAAGGAGGTATGGATATTGCTTCTCCAGGCCCGCTCCAGCTCCCCGAGAGAGACTATCGACTTGATGATTCTTCCAAAGGGCCTTGACAAGCACTACATCCTTATTAATCAACTTTTTCCATCCATCCATCCAATATCTCCACCGAGATCTTCTTCTAAGCCAACTTATCCTCCACAACACCCACAACCTCAAAGAGTTCTATAGCACTAGAGTCATCAACACATCCCCTCAATTTAGAAGCAAAAAGAACCGAATGAAGCCTATCAATATCCATAGGCAATCCCCATTCGCATGCAACCTCACCAATCCTCCTCAACACTTTATAAGGACTCAGAAACCTTAAACTCAATTCCTTCTCCCGCCAAATCGGACCACACTTTTCATGGGTGAAAACTTCAAATAGACACAATCACCAACTTTAAATTCAAGATCCCTTCTCCTCACATCGGCATAGGACTTTAAATGACTTTGGGCTGTTTTCAACCCTTCCCTAACGAACCTCACCTTCTCCATAGACTCTCTAACCAGATTCGGACCTAACCAAGACATTTCTCCCATTTTAAACCACTCAACCGGTGATCTACAGAGTCTACAATAGAGGCCCTCAAAAGGAGCCATACCATTGCTAGAATGATAGCTATTATTAGTCTCATCAAGAACCTTCTTTCTCAAGTCATCAACACTAGGCACACACAACCTACCTTGGTACCTAAGGGCACCTTCTCCCCCTTGGGAGAAAACCTCCACCTTGCCATCGCTCACCAAAGCCTTCAATTCTAACAAAGAGAGATCAAGATCTTGCTTTACTTCTAGCTTATCAACCACGGAATATTTTTGAACCACCAACAACCACAATACCATCGTAGTCAACCTCTTCCAACCTAACCCTCAATCTAGCCAACCGGTAGACCTCCCTTATAACCCCTTTGCTACCACCATCAATATGAACTAGGCTACCCATGGACACCCTACTCAAAGCACCGACCATAATAATAGTCTTACCGAGTTGATAATGCACACTCATATCATAATCCTTAAGAAGTTCTAACCACCTTCATTGTCTCAAGCTAAGATGCTTTGGGTGAACACATATTGGAGACTCTTGTGATCGGTAAACACATCAACATGCACCCCATACAATAATGACATCAAATTTTCAAAGCAAAAACTATGGCAGCCAACTCAAGGCCATAGATAGGATAATCCTTCCCATGCATCTCAAATTGTCTAAGAGCATAGGCTATCGCCTTACATTTTGCTTCAAAACACAACCCAAACTAATTCGGGAGGCATCACATAACAAACCCTTCCAGCCCTTTCGGTACAGACAAGATAGGAGCAAAGACAAGCTTATCCTTTAAGGTTTGGAAACTCTTTTCACACTCCTCGATCCGCAAAATCTTAGCCTTCTTTCGAGTCAACTTAGTCATGGGAGAAGCAATAGAAGAGAACTCATTCACAAACCTTTGGTAGTAACCCGCTAAGCCTAAGAAACTTCTACTGTCCGATGGGGTCAATGGTCTAGGACAATTTCTAATCACATCTATCTTTTTAGGATCTACCTTAACACTATCCTTGACATTACATAACCTAGAAAGGCAACCTCTTTTAACCAAAATTCACATTTTCCATACCTAGCACAGAACTTCTCTTCCCTTAATCTTTGTAGCACTACTCTCAAATGAGCCACATGCTCTAAATAAATCAATACTTCATCACTAGAGACTACCACAAACATGCCAAGGTAGGGTTTTAAGACCCTGTTCATGAAACCTACAAACATAGCTGGTGCATTGGTCAACCAATCAACTCCTGCATGGATCAAAATTCTCATTCTTAGCCCGAAAGGGCACCTAGGGATATCACCTACCCTTGTCCTCACTTGGGGACAAAACCCCGACTAAAGATTAATCTTAGAGAAGTGACTAACCCATTGAAGTTGGTCAAATAGATCATACATCCTGGGGGGGGGGAAGGGGTACTCATTCTTTATGGCGACTCTAATAAGTTGCCGGTAATCAATACACTTTCTAAGGGAACCAACCTTTTCCTACACAAAAAACACCGAGAAGCTCACTAGGAATGACATCAAGGAACTCATTAACTACCAAAACCAACCCTATAGGAAGGAACTTGGACCCAACATCCCTAACCCCCGCAAGATGGTAAAGACTTCCCTTAGGAAACAAATCATGGGATTGAATGCAAGAAACGAATCTACCCTTGACCACCAAGTTGTGATTTTCCCACTCAAGAATGGGTTCACTAGGGACTTGGAATCTAACTCCATGAGTCCTACCAATAATGGAGACTTATTATGCATGCAACTAATCCACCTCAAGTATAATGTCAAAATCTACCATATCTAATTCAACATAGTCACTAGACAAGATCTATGCAATATGACCATAGAATGATTCCTATGGACCTTCTTAGCAAAATAAACTCACCAATAGGGTAGAAACCAAACGTTCACACAACAACCTGGGACACATATGAAGCCCATGAGCAAACAAATCAGATAATGAAAGAGAAAGTGGCACTCGAACCCACCTATGCACACACATTAAAGTCAAAGAAAACTCCAACATACCGCTAACAACATTGGGCGCCACATCTACTCCTTGAGCCTCTTGATCAACATGACCACCTAGTACTTGAGGTCGACCACCTTTATATCTTTTTTGAGCATGAAGATAATCAATAACCCTATGACCCATTTCGCCATATCCAAATCAAGCACTACAGTTTCCCCAAGAGAGGCCATCGTGGTTCTTCCTACATGTAAGGCACTTGGGCTTAGGCCCTCCACCATTACCACCTTTACCCTTGAGGAATTTATGAGGACAATCATTTACCTTATGACCCATCTCCCCACAACCATAACAAGCATTCGTACCTTTCAAGCATAGGCCATTATGGCATCTACCACATCTTGGACACCTAACATAAGGCACCACATCACCCCCACCTTTGAGAATTTAGAACTTTCCTTCAAAACAGGCCCTCTTGGCCTCTTTACCCTTTCTCTTCCTTATCTTACCACTTGAAGTCTCAAGGGCACTCACTTGTTCATTGAGGTGAGTTGATAATTTTTCCACCGCTTTGGTCAATACCCATAGAGCATTGTTAACCTCCGCATTTGATATATCACCATCCTGAGTAGTTTGAGACATTTTGAAATGCAATAATAAAAATAAAAAAGAAGCCTTAGGGAACTTAACTCTATCGCACAACAAAGATTAAGAAGAAGGGAAACATTTACTAAGAACTCACCATAGCCTCTCATTCATAGTCATGACGCACTTCACAACCATGAATAGGACTCTAATCGATGCGATGTGTTATTTTTTGTCACGACCTAAACTAGGGCCTAGATGTGGCACAGTAAATGAGGAACCTGAAGGGACCCCAAACTAGCCTCATAGCATATCATACACACATCCTTGGTCATGGAAGCAAGATAAACAGCAAGAAAAAACATAAACAAGGGGAAATTGGGACTAAGGGAGAGAGTTTAATACTTAATAACATAGATGAGTCAAAACTCAAGTATAATACATAACTTGTCCAATAACACCTCTAGAAATAGAACTTAAGCGGGGGCCAAGACAAGCAACCGAACTCACCCTCATAATATGACCATAAGTATTCCAAAATACACAAGATGTCGTCTAAGCATAAGCATGAAAGAAAATAGATGTTGTCCTCGGACATGAGGACTCAACAAAGCTAACTTAAACAATCTGTCTAGCCACGTGAAGGAGAATCAATGAGAGCTCTTGTTCTTACATGGTAATATGATGTAGGCATATAGTATGTGTTAGTACGTTTGAATATACAAAGTATGTAGGATGCAATGTAACAAGAGATAAGCAACATAATTCAAATGCATAAACACAGGCAATGAATAAGCATATAACAATATGGGCATGCATGGATGATGCTTAGAGTAAATCATGCTTGCATAGAACATAATACGTGTGTAAGAAGTGACCATCAATGTAGAATATCCAAGGCCTACCACCCCCTTTGGAGAGCCAATTGAGTTACAAACCCCTTAACGTGGTTATTGGGGTACATACCCCCTAGTCATGGTAGCATGGACCTACTACCTCCCGAATGAGGTAATCAAGGTACAAACCCCTCAATATGATTATTGAGGTACATACCCCCAATCATGGTAGCACGGGCCTACTACCTCCCGGGTGAGGCAATCGAGGTACCAACCCCTCAATATGGTTACCCAGGCCTACAACCCCCCGAGAGAGGCTTGGTCAACTCACAATACTATAGAGGAAAATGACACATATATACATTTCTTTCATCATCCTAAATTCATTCAAATCATAAGCCATACTTTAGACCTTCAACAACTTAAGAATCCATAACCGGATATTTTATCAAACACTTGGTGGGTGTGTAATGCTTGTGTAAAACCATGCAATTCAAGAGCGAAGTCATGCAAAAAAATTCAATGTAAAACCACCCACCAATACTTGGTAATACCATCATGCAATATACATCAAAATCGTTTATCAAATCTTATGATAGATCCAAGATTCATAGCTCAAAACATGCTTAAATAGTCACACTTTTATAAAACTCCAACATAGTTCATAGTCAAATTCATAGTAAGTAAAAACCATAAGTAAATCAACTTAGAAACATGAGATTTAGGTAAAAAGGAAGCTTGGGTACCATGGGTGAAAACCTATGCACACACATTAAAGTCAATTCATAGTAAGTAAAAACCATAAGTAAATCAACTTAGAAACATGAGATTTAGGTAAAAAGGAAGCTTGGGTACCATGGGTGAAAGGACCAAATGGTTGAAACAAACATACCTTGACCTTGAAAAATCCTTTATGAAGACTGAAAATGGAGACTTGAAGCTTGAATGAATTCCTTATGATCTGCAATGAGATTTGGCACTTGAATTTTGAGTAAAATATTAGTTCGTGTACTTGGAAGTGTATTGGGAAATGTCTTGTATGATATAAAGGTGAAATATGGCTAAGTATAGGTATTTCTACGTATGGGAAAACTTAGGCCCAAGACCCAAAAATCTTGGACCGAGATAAAAATCACTGGTTACAAAATACACAGGTTCGCATCTGGTCCATAACATGGACCTATTGTGGAGGCAAATTTTACACTTGTTTGCAACGGTTGCGCGTCCTAGTACCATCGCGAATCTCTACTGTTTAGTGCAAATTTGAGAAAATTAAATTTTGCTATAGTTGCTCTAAAATCAGCGTTAGACCCATTTCCCATGCAATATTGCCCCTTGATAAAAAATATAAAGTCGGATATTGATATCACACACGAATATCGAGATATATGGAAATTACAATTCTGAGCACTTTTAAGGTATATTTTTAGGCACTTGCTGGGCTCATTTCAACCTCTACTAGTGAGCCTAACTTGAACATGAGAATAGATCATAATCACACACGAACCCTTACTTTAACATGTATCGCTCACAAGAGGTAAAAATCTTAAAATAGGGCTTAACTTGATACTTGTGAAATCATAGATGCTTTTCATGAATTCAATACATGTTGGAAAGCTCTTAATCATCATGAAGTCACTTGACTTATAAATCATGTAATAGATCATCAATAACTTGAGAATTCTTGTCATGTCATTTTATTAAACACATGGTGGATTTATGATATTTGTTCAAAATCATTCAATTCAAGAGTAAAACAAGATAAGTAATCTCAATGCAAATTAACCCACTAACATGACAGTAAAACCCTCATCTAGGGTATCTTGAAATCCATCACAAAAACTCATAATAGTTCATAGTTTCATAGCGCAAATCATGTATAGTCTTAATAGACAAAACCAACTTATGGAATAAGCTTAAAATAGATATTCATGCATAATCAATCAATATTTACTAAAACCTCAAATATTTTATGTTTATAATTCATAATAAGAGATACTTATAAATAATACAACTTTAAATCATGCGATCTTCACTAAAGGAGAAGGTTGGGCTCTATTGGTAAAAGGACCCATGAATGAAAACCCACATACCTTAAACCTTGAATTCCTTGAAATGAACTTGAAATAGGCTTAGAGCTTGAAATGAGTCCTTGAGTTCCAAAATTGAGCTTGAAATTCTTAGATTTGAATGAGAGAATTGATAGAGTACTATAGAGGTTTTAGAGAGGGTTTTGATCTATAGAGTTGAAAAATGGCTTAAGTATGGGTTATTTCACATTTAAGTGGGCATAGGGTTATGATCCCAATGCCCTTGCAAGTTGAAAAATGGCTAAGTATGAGATATTTCACGTTTAAGTGGGCATGAGGCTATGATCTCAATGCCCTTGGGAGAAAAAAGAAAACCAAGGAAAATTTTTCATAAGTCCATGCCTCTGGCATGACGTAGACCAGACCTAAACTTAGAAATACATAGTTGCGCGCCCCAGGCGCATCGCGCCATGGGTGCGTACAGCCACTAGAAATTGTAAAATTAGCAAAAATTATTTTTCACTATAGGTCTTCTAAAATCTAGGTTATACTCATTTCCCACTCAGTTTTCCTCCCTAATCGAGAATATAAAGTCAAAATTTTAAAATCAAGCATGGAGTTTGAGATATATGAAAATTGTAATTATAGGGCATTCCGAAGCACATGACGGGTGTTTTAGATATTTTAAGGGCTTGTGTGTTGGAGTTCAAGGGAAACTGGGATGACCATTTTTCACTTATCAAGTTTACTTATAATACTAGCTTCCATGCTAGCATTGTATGGCCCTGTTTGAGGCCTTGTATGGTAGGAGATGTAGGTCTCTGGAGGGGTGGTTTGAGTTCGGGGAGATGACTTTGATTGGCCTAGACTTTGTGATGAAGGCTATGGAGAAAGTGAAGTTGATTAGAGAGAGATTGAAGATGGCCCAAAGTCTCCAAAAGTCCTATTCAGATGCTAGGAAAAGGGATCTTGAATTTCAAGTTTGGGATTGGGTGTTTGTGAAAGTCTCACCTATGAAGGAAGTGATGCATTTTTGCAAAAAGGGGTAACTAAGTCCCCAGTATGAAGGCCCTTATGAAGTTATTGAGCAGATGTAGAGTTACTATAAAATTTGAGGTCTATTCACCCGGTCTTCCATGTGTCTATGTTGAGAAATGTTGTCGGTGATCCTAGCACTATTATGTCTATGGAGGGCATTAAGGTGGAGGAGAACTTGTCCTATAAGGAGGTTATGGTGGAGATTTTGGATAGACAAGTGAAATGACTTTGTAATAAGGATGTGGCTTCAGTAAAGTTGGTTTAGAGGAACCAACATGTGGAGAGTGCTACATGGGAGGCGGAGTTGGACATAATGAAGCAATATCCTCATGTTTTCCAATCTACTCAAGCCTAAAGTATTAGGTTCTCCTTTTTCCAATTAGTCCCAATTCTTTTGTTCTTGAGTCTCATGGCATGACATGTTTACATGTGCATTAAAATCATTTTAATGATATTTTGAGTGGTTTTGTTGTGTTTTGGCATGAGTTTGAAGTGCCTTGTGATTTTCAAATAATGAGTTATGCATAGTATCTTATGTTTGGAAGTTTTGTGTTCTAAGTCAAGCCTTTTGAGCCTTTTTCTTGCACATTCAGGGATGAATTCTCCCAAGGGAGAGATAATGTAATGACTTAGGTGTTGTACAATGTCGTTGGACGTTGAGAAAATTGTTACGACCAAATTTTAGATGAAGTATCATCCTAGGGAGGGCTACATTAGTCGTGTGCCTTTGCGCTGGCCGTGTGACCCTCAATGGCACAATACTTGGCCTTGATTTTGTGTTTTGAGAGCTTGTTGGAGCCAAGTACAGGGGCACGACCAATGCCATGAGTCGTGTGGCTTGCCACTAGCCGTGGGACTGACCGTATGGGCTTATATGCAGCATGGGAAAGTCTTTTTAGGATAAGTACTATGCCATGCCCAAGTTACACGAATTGTGTGGCATGGTACGGGCCGTAAGGCCCTCCATGAAGCTTCCACAGCAAAATTTTCTAAGTATAAATCACCGTCTCAAAACTATTCCGTGGAAATTCTCTAAGTTCAGCTCACGGGTGTGTCACACGGACCATGTGGCTTCACACGACCTGTGAAGCTGTCCATATGCGAGACCTAGGTTCAAAATTTGAAAGGGCTTAGTCACGACTCAAATGTTTGGGGATCTTCCATTTCCCATTACCTGTGAAGCTGTCCATATGGGAGACTTAGGTTCAAAATTTGAAAGTGCTTAGTCACGACTCAAATTTTCTAAAAATTTGTTTAAGTATTGGTTCACAGGCTATCCACACGAACCGTGGAGTGCCAAACGGGTCATGTGGCCTCAAGTGATGTGACTTCGACCAAAATTTCTATCCGATTCATTAATGACATTCCCGTAAATTCAGTTAATTCTATTGGTCTTTTGGGAATTCCTATGCTATCGAATGACCATCTAAAGCCTTGAATCTTATTTCAAACATTCAAAAGACTACTCTCAAAAGAACTCTTTCAAAGACTACTCTCAAAAGAACTCTTGGGAATTTTCATCTTGAGAGCAAGGGAACTCAATTCTTCTTCAAATTCTTTGGGGTTGTCTTCATCTTGGTAAAGGTATGTGCGTTTTGATCCTTGGTTACTTCCAATCAAGGAGACTCGAACTATTTTCAAGAAATCGACATGAATTTTGCTTACTTTAATTTGGGATTTTGAATATTATAATTCCTTAAATTCCAATAATGCATGGGTTATGCTTATTTATTGATTTTGCATTGATTTAATGATAAAATGATGATTTACATTGGGTTTATGAAATTATGAATATGCATGTCCCCTTTTAATGCTTATTTATGCATGGGTGATTATATTATGATTTCAAATATGGATTTAATTACGTTTTCACTTCAATTTTATATTATAATGTTGATTTTAAAGTGAATCTTAATTATTCATTCTTTCCCCACATCATTCATGGCATACACATTCATGAACATGAGATATTTTGGAAATTATAAAGTGGGTTAAGCCCAATTATGTTTTATGATACGATTTTTATAAAATATTGGTTATGAATAGAATGTGATCATATATATGTCTATGATTATGGCTCTTTGAGCATTTGAATGCTTGCACCATCTTGTACATGAATGAGCTATTCCTATGCTTGAGAATTGTAACTATGAAGTATAATTTTGGTATTTGAGCCTAAGTATAAATTATTATGAATAAGTGTTTGGTTTTCTTTAGACTATATATGCACTGAAATGATTTGGAATATGACAATTGCATCTATGAAAAGCATGTAAATATATATGTACATATATTATAAGTATTCTTGTGGGATGATGACTTAGCACCGATGGAAGAAGAGTTCCCTCTCTTTCCTCGAGCTATGTGCCTAGCATAGGTTCCTTTTCAAAATGGGTGTTGTTCTCATAAGAAAAGATGCCTCTAAAATTGGTGTTGTTCCCGTAAAGAGAAGACATCATATGATATGATGTCATATTTTATATGTGAAAATCCTATCCGAAATAGGTGTTGTTTTCGTAAGGAAGGTTACTTCATACGAAATGGGTGCTGTTCCCATAAGATGAAGTATGGTTTACCTTTGGCAAGTAGACCACCTCTTTACCGATGAGGGGATTTCATTAGGATTCCAAGTAATAGCTCTCTTGGTCTTACTCATGTCGGTTAAGGTCACATCCCCACTATTTATGAGCATTGCACTTCATGCCCCATTAGTTTCATAGCATATTGTATATTACTCTCTCGATATATGGTCTTTTCTATACTATGTGCCCTTGCCATTTAACATATTCAAATATACTAACGCATATTTTTGCCTACATGATTTCACCATGTAGGGATCGAGGAGCCCACTCATCCATGGTACGATGTCTAACTTGGGTTTCAAGTTATACTTGTTATGGTGAGTCCTATCTTTCAAGGATAAGCCACCACCTCTTCTACCTATGCTATTCTTTTCTACTTTATTAACTTTGAGGGTGAGCCCCGGGTATGTCTTGGCCCCGACATATCTTATGTAGAGGCATCGTTAGACATCTTATATACTCTATTCGTTTTATGCTAAGTGTTTTGTGGGATTCTTGTTCATGGCTACATTTGGATTATGTTGTTATGAGATTATCTTATGTTGTGTTGTAGAAAGATCCTAAGTCCTGAATTGCCCCCATGGCATGAGTTATACTTACCCGCCCCTTAATTGTTATGTGCCATGTGTTATGTGAGTTCATGTTAATCTTTTTCCCCAAGATGCTCTCATGTGTGAGTCCTACATTCCCATCCCTTAGAATTATGTGTTACTTTTGAATGTGCTTCCGAACCGATGATGTGGATCTTGGTACTTTGAGGCTTGTTTGGGGATCTTCCATTTCCCATTCACCATGTCACTTCTAGACTCTAGGTCTGGGCCATTACAGAAAAAGGTAAAAATAACATGAAAAAGAGGAATACACCTAAATTAGGGTCAAATAAGCTGTCAAAGATAAAAAGGAACCAATAACCACACAACTAAGAGAATTTTAAGTGAAGAACTGTAATATCTATACCCAACTCTGTATAACCCAATCGAGACATCGAAGAACTTAAACTACATGAATTAAGGAACTAAAAAGTCTACCATGCTGAAATCTGAGGAGAATCAACCCTGAACTGGACATGACTAAGAGAGGAAACACTGCGCATAATCTTGGTACCAAGGTTGGGACTGCCCAATACTCGAAATGCTCTCCCAATTGATAAGAGAGGATGAGGCCCGGACTACCCAATACCTAGAATTCTCTTCTGAATAGTATAAGAGGGGTCGAGACCAGGACTACCCAATAGTTGGAATGTAACCTAAATAGTATAAAAGGGGTTGAGACCAAGACTACCCAATACCTAGAATGCTTGCCTAATTAATAAGAGTTCGAGACTGGGACTACCGTATACTCGGAATGCTCGCCTAAAACTAGCTGAACGTGCTGAACTTTCTTTCAATACTATCAAAGATTACCTTCCACAATGATTAGGGCTGATGTGACCACCTAATTATCTATTGAAAATGAAACCAAAACAAAATAGGACCCAACCTTACCAAAATAGCTCGAGGCCATCAAACTTTGGGAAATATGGATAATATTATGTTTATTCGGGCCAGTTACTACCTAGATTAGGTTTAACTACAAAACCCTAGTTTGTTACACTATTTTACAGGGATCTGGGCTGATTGAAACAATGTTAGGGCATCTAAAGAAGGTTTTTATGAATCATACATTAAGGGCAACATGCTTCACAAAACCAATAATAAGAAACTAATATTGACAATAGAACTACCAAATAATAATAGGAGCTACATGCTTACAAATACCCCCAAGAACCTTAGAAGGGTCCTAAAACGTGATTCTAACCCTAAGGCACATAAATAATCTATCCAACCCCAGTATTCCAACATTTTCAATGCCTCAAAACACTAGAATATAGGGAGATGGTATTACTAACAATGATATTAGCTAACAAGATAGCATACATGCATACAGTTACTCAAAAATATCGATAAAGCACTAAAGCATGATTTCTAACACCTGAGGCATGTAAATGAGGCACCCTGCCTGAATTTTAACTAATTCAACATGATTTCACTCAAATGATCTCAATCTATAAAAAGGGAAATTGTAGGCTACCTATAGGCCGATCATGCATGCTCGAACTCACTCTGCAAGAGAATTTGCTTTTTTAGCAGCCTTTGAATGCTACCACACTATAATAGATATATTTAAAATGCCTTTATGTTCATTTAGACACTAAATTTACAAGAGATGAAGATGAATCGATTTTGGAGCCTAAAATGGGAAATATGGGGCCCACATTTGAAATATTGGACTGACCCCAAAAATTAGCCCAAAATAGCACTCTAAGCCCAATTAATAATTACAAACTCAATTCAGGGTCGAGAAATGCCAAGAACCGATTATGCAAAACAAAAAATTTGGGCAAGAACCAAAATAGGGTAGTAGCTACAAAGGATGATTTACCAAAAATGGAGTTCCAAAAGCTGAAACCAACTATCCCACGATGATCCTTGCTAAGTTTTATCCAATTTAGATCCCAAGATCTTTAAAAATGGACAACAAATGCCTAATTTACCATACCTCAAAAATCAACCAAAAAACCATTTCGAAAACCCACAATGCAGAAGCTAAAAATGGATTTTACCTTAAACAAAGCTTCTAATCAAGTTTGTGAACTCACCAACGTGTTCCTCATGAAAATTTTCCTACACTTAGGCTTTTGAATTGCTTAAATTGAGCTTAGAATTAGAGAGATATCACCTTTAAGAAATTAAGCAAAACATTGAATTTGTCTAAGAGAAGTTATATAAAGAGACCCCGTAATCGACCTCTGTGATTACAGTGACTAGTACACCACGATCGTAGAGTATGGGATTTGGCCTTCACGAACACAAATGCTCCTCCGTGTATGTTGAGAGTTGACTACCCAACCTCCACGAATACGGCTTTCTAGCTCGTGATCATACAACACTGGTGCTATTTACCTCTGCAAATGTGGTTAAGGGCTAACAATCATGGGAGTATAATTTTGCTGCACCAGATATAGATATCATCTAAAAGCTTATATGTATCAAGTTTCCAAAACTTTTGATGGTGTGTTTGGAATTCATACAGAATCCCATACATATAAACAAACTATGCTACACAACGAAATTTGACATGTTTGATTTAATGGCCCAGTCAAAATTTTTATACGAGGTTGTTATGACTTATTGTGGGCCACACTCCCATGATCTTTTTATCCAAATTCCATTAAGGGGCTCTAAATGAGTTTGAAAGCCTTGGGAACCAAATCAAAGGTCATTCTAGATGGATCTCCCGATCCCATATTTCGTGTGCTAACACCCACGAATAATTTCCAAAATTGCCTGTTCCCTATTCCTTGGCCCAAAAATGCTACCGGGTGTTATCAAGTGTCACAGGGCCTACTGGAACTCTTGTCGAGCTACCGTATACTCGGAATGCTCGCCTAAAACTAGCTGAACGTGCTGAACTTTCTTTCAATACTATCACGACAGGCTGACATTTTGTGTCTAACACCAACGAAAAACTATCAAAATCACGTGTTTCCTATTCCTTGGATCATAAAACACTAACGAGCATCTCTAGTTATACCAGGACTATTAGGACTCTTTTAGTGCTCACTACTGATGGGTTGGGGAATACTTTGGGAAACTTCAATTGGATCCCCTGATAGCCCTACATTATGTGAGCTAATACCCATAAAAAATTTCAAAAATCATCCATTTTCTGTTCCTTGGCCCATAAAATGCTAAAGGGCATCATCTGGAGCAGTCGGGACTGCTAGGATTCTTTGCGAGCTCCTTATCGATGGTTTGTTGTAATTCCTTTGGAAAATTCAGTCAGATCCCCTGGCATTCCAACATTTTGTGGTCTAAAACGCACGAAAACTGCCAAAATTGCCTATTTTCTTTTCCTTGTCCTATAAAATGCTACCAGGCATCATCCAGCATCGTTGAGCCTTCTGGGACTATTCTTCGGCTTGTTACTGATGGGTTAGTGTAATTTTTTTGGAAACTTAGGCCGAATCCCTTGGCAGCCCCACATTTCATGGGCTAACACCCACGAAAAAGTGCAAAAATCACTTGTTTTCTGTTCCTTGGTCTATATAATGCTACCAGGCATCATCCCCCACCACTAGGTGGTACTCTTGGAGGGCTCGAAACTTTGGCTAGATCCCCTGGCAGACCCAGATTCAGTAGGCTAACACCCACAAAAACTTCCAAAATTGCATGTTTCCTTTTCTTTGGCCCATAAAATACTAACGGATGTCTTTCGGTGCCACTACACCTGCTGAGACTCTTGAGGGGCTTGTTATAAATGGGTTGGTGTAACTTTTGGTAAACATTAGTCAAATCCTCCGATAGCCCCACAATTCGTGGGCTAACACCTGTGAAAATCTACAAAAATTACCTATTTCTTGTTCCTTCGCCCAAAAAATGCTATCGAGCATTGTTCACCACTGTCGGGCACTACTGGGACTGTTATTGAGCTTATTATGGATAGGTTGGTGTAATGTTTCATGAAAATTCGATTGGACTCCCTAGCAATCCCACATTTCGTGGGCTAACACCCATAAAATAAACTGTAAAAATCACATGCTTTCGATTCCTTGTCCTATAAAATGCTACCGGGGATCATTCAGCTTTGTCGGGCTTACTAGGACTCTTATCAAGCTCATTATAGATGGGTTGGTGTAATTGTTTGATAAAATTTAGTGGGATCCCTTGCAGCCCCACATTTCATGAGCTAACACATACGAAAACTGCCAAAATTTCTTATTTCCTGTTCCTTGGCCCATAAAATGCTACCAGGCATCATCTGGTGCCACCGGCCCAGCTGAGACTTTTTCCTAGCTCGTTATAGACGAGTTGGTATAATATTTTTAGAGACTTTGACAAGATCCACTAGAAACCAATATTTCATGGGCTAATACCCATAAAAACTATCAAAAATTGGTTGTTTTCTTTTCTTTGTCTCATAAAATTCTACTAGGCGTCGTTCAGCGCAGCCGGGCCTGTTGGGACTCTGGTTGGTCTCCTTATGAATGGTTTGGTGTTATTATTTAGGAAACTTCGATAGGATCTCCTGGAAGCCCCACATTTCGTGGTCTAACACTAATGAAAAAATGCCAAAGTCATTTATTTCTTCGCCCATATAATGCTATTGAGCATCGTTCAGCACTGTCGGGCTTACTGGGACACTATTTTGGCTCGTTACAGATGGTTTGGTGTTATTTTCCAAGAAACTTCAGATGAATCTCTTAGTATCCCCACATTCCATGGGCTAATAACTACAAAACTACCAAAATCTCTTGTTTCTTGTTCCTTGGTCAATAAAATGATATAGGGCATCTTTCGGCGTCATCGGGCTTGCTGAGACTCTTGCAGGGCTCGTTATAGATGGTTTGGTGTAATTTTTCAGCATCTGTTCGATGCCCTAATTGTCCCACATTTCATGGGCTAACATCCACGAAAAACTATCAAAATTGCCTATTTCCTATTTCTTGGCCCATATAATGCTACGAAGCATCGTTCAGTGCCATTGAGATTGGTAGGACTCTTTCTGGGCTTATTACAGATGGGTTAGTATAATTTTTTTAGAAACTTCGACCATATCCCATAGTAGCCTCATATTTCATGGGGTAACTCCTAAGAAAAACTTCCAAAATTACCTGTTTACTGTTCCTTGGCCCATAAAATGCTACGGGGGCTGGGTAGTACCTTCATCTGACGCTGCCGGGCCTATTGGAACTCTTGCCTAGCTAGATACAGATGAGTTGATTTATGTTTTTCAAGAAACTTCAGCCGGATCCCCTAGCAGCCCCACATTCCGTTGGCTAACACCCATGAAAAACTGCCAAAAGCGATTGTTTATTGTTCTTTGGCCTATAAAATATTATCGAACATCATCTGGCACCACCTAGCTTGCTTCGACTCCTGTCGACCTCATTACGGATGGGTTGGTGTAATTCCTTGGAAACTTCAGTCAGATCCCCTAGTAGCCCCAGATTTCGTGGGCTAACACCAATGGAAAACTCCCAAATTCGCTAGTTTTCTTTTCCTTGGCCCATAAAATGCTACTGGGCATCATTCCTCGCCGTCGGGCCTTCTGGAACTCTTGTCGCACTTATCACTAAGGGGTTGGTATAATATTTTGGGAAACTACAATCGGATCCTTAGTAGCCCCATATTTTGTGGGCTAATACCCACGAAAAACCTATGTTGCACAAACTCTTCTCTTTCAATACCACACCCATGTCAAATTCTCCAAAAATGCAATACTTTTGGTAAATCTAACATGCATTCACCGACACGTTTGAAAAGTCCAAGCAACATAGTGAAAAACTACCAAAATCACCAGTTTCCTTTTCCTTTGCTCAGAAAATGCTACTAGGCATCCTACAGCATTAACCAGGCTTGTTGGGATTCTTGTTGGACTCATTACGAATGGATTGGTGTAATTTTCAGGAAACTTTCGTTGGATCCCCTGGAATCCCTAGATTTTGCAGGCTAAAAATCACTTGTTTTCACGAATGGATTGGTGTAATTTTCAGGAAACTTTCGTTGGATCCCCTGGAATCCCTAGATTTTGCAGGCTAACACCCACGAAAAACTACCAAAATCGCTTATTTACTGTTTTTTGGACCATAAAATGCTACAGGCATCATCTGGCACTGCCGAGCCTGTTGGGACTCTTGTTGTGCACATCATGGATGGGTTGGTGTAATTTTTTAAAAAAGTTTTGTTGGTTCCCTTGACAACCCCACATTCCATGGGTTAACACCCATGAAAATTTTCAAAAATTGTGTGCTTCATTTTCCTTGGCCCACAAAATGCTACCAGCTATCATTTGGCCCGTCGGGACTATTGGGACTCTTGATGGACTCATTACAAATGAGTTGGTGTAATTTTTTATGAAATTCGGTCGGATCCCATGACAACCCACATTTTATTGGCTAACACCCACAAAAAAGATCCAAAATCGCCTTTTTCTGTTCCTTCACCCAAAAGAAGGTACTGACCATAGTATGGCGCCGCCAAGCCTGCTAGGACTCATTTAGGGCTTGTTACAGATACATTGGTGTAATTTTTTGTATCACTTCGCCCAAATCCCCCAACAGTCCCACATTTCCTGGCTAACACCCATGAAAAACAACAAAAGTTACCATTTTCCTATCGTTTGGCCCATAAAATGCTACTGGGTGTCGCTTGGTGGTGCCGTACCTGCTGGGACTCTTGGAGTACTTGTTTCAAATGGGTTGGTGTAGTTTTTTGAGAAATGTCGACCGGATCCCCCGGCAACTCCACATTCCGTGGCAAAAACCCATGAAAAACTACAAAAATTTCTTATTTCATGTTCCTTAGCCCATAAAATGCTATTGGGCATCGTTCGTAATGCCAGGCCTGTAAGGACTCTTGGAGGGCTCATAAGGACAGGTTGGTGTAATTTTTTGAGAATTTCAACCGGATCCATCGACAACCACTCATTTTGTATCCTAACACCCAGGAAAAACTGCCAATATTGCATGGTTTCTGTTGTTTGGCCCATAAAATGCTACTGGGCATCGTCCCATGCTGGCCAACCTACTAGAACTCTTTTTGGGCTCATTACGAATAGGTTAGGGTAAGTTTTTTAGAATCTTCAGCTGGATCCCCTGGCAGCTCCACATTCCGTGGGCTAACACCCACAAAAAACTGTCAAAATCATCTATTTCTTGTTCCTTAGCCCATAAAATGGTACCAGGTGTTGTATGGCACCGTTGGGACTCTTTCTGAGCTCATTATGGATGAATCGCTTGTTTCCTGTTCCTTGGCCCATAAAATGCTACTGGGCGTCATCCGGCGCCGGTGAGACTGCTAGAGCTCATTATGGATGGGATGGTGTAATTATTCAGGAAACTTTGGTTGGATCCCTCGACAGTGCTATATTTCATGGGCTAACACCCATGAAAAAGTGCCAAAATTGCCTGCTTCCTATTCCTTGGCTCATATAATAATATCGAGCGTCGTTCGGTGCCTCTAGGCCTACTAAGACTTTTGGCAGGCTCATTATAGATGGGTTAGTGTAATGTTTTTCAAGAAGCTTTGATTGGATCCCCCAGCAGTGACATATTCTGTTGTTTAACACCCACAAAAAATTGCTGAAATTGCCTGTTTCCTTTTTCTTTGTCCATAAAATGCTATTTAGCGTCATTCGATGGCATCAGGCCTAGTGGGATTCTTGTCAGGCTTGTTACAGACGAGTTAGTTTAATTTTTTGAGAAACTTCAGAAGAATGCTCCGATAGCCCTATATTCCATGGACTAACACCCATGAAAAACTACCAAAATTGCATGTACCATATTCCTTGGCACATAACATGCTACCTAGCATCTTTTGGCACTGCCGGGCCTGCTAGGACTCTTGTTAGGATCGTCACAGAAGGGTTGATGTAATCTTTTAGGAAACTTTGATCAGATCCCCTGGAAGTCCCAAATTTCATGCACTAACACCTACGAAAAACTACCAAGATGACTTATTGGGCCATATAATGCTATTGGGAGTCGTCCAGCGACTCCGGGCCTACTGGGCTCATTACGAACAGATTGGCGTAATTTTTCAAAAAACTTCAGCTGGATCCCTCGACAGCCATATAGATTGTAGGCTAACACCTATGAAAAACTGTCTACATTGCCTACTTCCTATTCCTCGACTCAAAAAATGCTACTAGGTGTTGTCCCGCACTGTCGGGCCTGTTGGGACTCCTGCCGAGGTCGTTATGGATGGGTTATTGTATGTTTTTGGGAAACTTCGTCCAGATCCACCAGCAGCCCATATTGTACTGGCTAACACCCACGAAGTTTTTTTTAAAATCACCTATTTCTTGTTTCTTTACCCATAAAATGCTATGGGCATCGTCCGGCGTCTCGGGTCTGCTGGAACTCTTGAATGACTTGTTATGGATAAGTTGCTGTAATTTTTTGGTAAACTTCGGTTGGATCCCCCGGAAGCCTCACATTTCGTGGGGTAACATACACGAAAAGCCTCCAAAATTTTCTGTTTTCTATTTTTTGGCTCATAAAATTCTATTGGGCGTCATCCAGCACCGCCGAGCTTACTAGGACACCTAGAGGGTTCGTTGTGGATGGGTTGGTGTAATATTTCAAGAAACTTTGATTAGATCCCCCAGCAGCCCCACATTCCATGTGCTAACACCCATAAAAAACTATAAAAATTGTTTGTTTCCTATTCGTTGGCTCATGAAATGTTACTGTGCATCATCTAGTGACGTCTTCCCTGCTAGGACTCTTGGGAGCTCGTAATGGATAAATTGTAATTTTCGAGAAACTTTAGTCGGATCTCCTAGTAGCCCCACAATTCATAGGCTAACATCCACGAAAACTGCCAACACCACCTGTTTCCTGTTAATTGGCCCATAAAAATGCTACCGTGCATCGTCCAGCACCGCCGGGCCTGGTTGGTCTCTTGGCGAGCACTTTACCAATGGGTAGGTGTAAAATTTTGGGAAACTTCATCAGGATCTCCTGGCAGCCCCATATTTTATTAGCTAACACCCACGAAAAATAATCAAAATCATCTATTTTTGATTTTTGTCCCATAAAACACTTTCGGACGTCGTTCGAGACAGCTGGGCCTATTGGGACTCTTGGAGGGATCGTTACAGATAGGTTGGTGAAATTTTTTGAGAAACTTTAGTTGGATCGCCCGGTAGCCCCATATTCTGTAGGTTAACACTTACGAAAAACTACCAAAATTACCTGTTTCCTATTCTTGGGCCCATAAAATGCTACCGACGTCGTCTGGTGCCGTCGGGCTTGCTATGACTCTTGGTGGGTTCATTATGGACGGGTTTGTATAATTTTTTGAGAAAATTCATCTGGATCCCTCAGCAGCCCCACATTCTGTGGGCTAACACCCACGAAAAACTATCAAAATCGCATGTTTCTTGTTCCTTGGCTCATAAAATGATACTGAGCATCGTCCCGTGCTGTCGGGCCAACTGGTACTCTTACAGGGCTCATTACAAATGGGTTGGTGTAATTTTTTTAGAAACTTTGGCCAGATCCCCTGGAAGCCCCACAATCTGTGAGCTAACACCCACGAAAAACTTTCCAAATCGCTTGTTTCCTGTTCCTTGGCCCATAAAATGCTACTGGGCGTCATCCGGCGCCGGTGAGACTGCTAGGCGGTGAATATTCCTGCTATGATAGATGACACCAGTCCAGGAAGATTTTCAATTCACAAGTTTTCTTCCCTCTAAATGATGATGGTTCGAGTCGTTATAGTTGTTGTTGTTTTCTACAATGGCTTATGACTAATTAATTAGCCTAGTGGGTATCTGTAGCTATTGTCATTGTTTTTATTATTCAATTACAAACTCGAGAAATTTCCATATTTTTAACTATGAATAAATTTCTATTTAAATTCAAATAGCTTAACTAGTTTGTCTATCAATTACTTTTTTTTTGAACCCATCTATCAGTTACTAGGTTTAGGATTTGATGGATTAATATTTAGGAGTCGTTTGGTTTGAATACATGCTATGATTAGTAATGATGGGCTAAATTATGCTGAGATTATTTTTTTATTGAGTGTTTGGTGTGTTGGATAAATTTTAAAAATATGTTTTTTGTTTACAAAAAAACACTCTTCACTTAATTAGTTTTTTTTAATATGTATTTTCTTTGCTAGCTTTAGTTATTCAATAATATTTTTAAAATATATCATTCATCTTATTTAGCTTAAATATTTTTATGTTTACATTTCCATGATAATACCAAATACATTTAATATAAAAATTTCTTCTTATTTAATTTGAAAATAGAATTTCTATTTTTAAGTTTGTTAAAGTAAAAAAGGATTTGTGAAAAATCAAAATATATATAAAAAGAATAAGAATTAGTCAACAAAAATCATTATATAGTGTAATATTTTAATAGAAAAATATAAAAAAGTATCATAAAAATAAGGAGCTAAGGTTGTGGATGTTATTATATATCGTATTAAAGATATTATAAATAGACATAAATATACAAAATGAGATATAAGAAAGGTTTAAAAGGATATCTTTATCATTTACCCCTTTTATTTGGAGATAAGTTATCCCGGAATTAGCATACCTCCTAATATGAGAGATAACTTATCCTGCTACTATTAATTAGTCCCATGATAAGTTATTCCGCATTTGCCAACGAAACATCAATTTAAGGGCCACTATATTTTTATACTAGAATTATTTGTACTTATCTGTCACACCAAACGGCTTGTTAAAGTCAAATTTCAGTCACGTCGCACCTTAAAATGGAGTAAACAAATAAAGAATAAAATAAGAAAAATTTAAGATAATGACTTTGAAACATACGTTTCTCATACTTATACACAATTAGGACTGCAAATAAAGAGTAAATTGAAATGCCATGAAAATGAAAGCAGCATGATCTGTCAACATAAATTGGTTAAGAAGGAGTCCGAGAACTAAGATGTAAATTTTATTGTTGATCCCATTTCCCATTTTGGTGTTGATGTTTTTGAACACAAAATCATAAATAGATCTCTCACTTTAAAACTATTGGAATCACCTCATAAGAAAGCAACATGCAAGTATTAACTATAAAGATAGTTGGGCTCTATCTGTGGGCTCATGAGGATTACATTCGATCGTTGCACCTCATGTACGAGCTATCCCGTGAAAGAGTGAAACAAGTGAGATTTCAAAAACCAATATGACAACCAATGCATGATAATGAACCAAAAGTAAGAATTTTCCTACATTATATTGTAGCCTCCCGAAGATAGGTTATGGCTATCTCCACACAGATCTGCAGGACTATACTAGACATTAGTTCTATACAAGAGACACCGGCGAACTGAGGCTTCGATACCAACTTGTCACGGCCAGAATATTTTGAGTCATATTGGCACCTATTATATTTCACCAGTAGGTAACTTAATTAGTAATCTGAAATGACAAATAATAGGTATGAGGATAGAACCAAAGCAAAAGTAAACAATTTAGTAGAATTAACTGAGAAAATAAGAGGAAACATAACAGTAAACAAATGCCAAAAAATCCTCCCCAACATATGAAAGTCATGGGTACAGAGCTACTATAAAAAAAAATACAAATCTCAAAACTGGAAAAAAGATATACACAAACTTGTCTCAAAATACAAAAGACTTACCAACTAAATACAAATGGAGACGAGTGTGATCAAGGCGCCATATGCTCACTCTTACCCTCGAATACGACAATTGCTGACTCAAACTCAATAATGATAGTTGATGCTTGAACCTCCATCATAAAACTAGATGCAAAGTGTAGTATGAATACTAAGACAACAAGTACTCAATAGGCATCATAAGCTGACTAAGCAAGAAAAGTAAAACCAATATGAGCAGTAAGAATTAAATAAAACAAAGGCCAGGAACAAAAGTATAACAATAATATATATGAGTGTATAAAGTACTAAAATGAAGTAAATAACTAATTAAAGTCTAACTAGACCTTATATGTCTTAAACATGTACTCTTGCGCAAGTTTTAAGTTAAACTCAAGTCCGTTTTTGACGATTCAAAGGTCTATGTGACTCAAATTTTTGCAAGGAACATCATGGTGAAGTTGGATTCAAAGTGTATTTTGAGGTTAATTCACTATTTTAGCTGATTTCATTCGTAGAATTTGTAAAAACTTTGCGTGTAAAACTTTGTGTGTTGATATCTTAGCCAATTCTTAACATAATTAAGTGAAACTTGAGTGTAAATTGTTCTACGTTTCGAGGGGAACACTATGGTATACTGGATTTTTCTAAATTTTACTGGATTTTAAGAATTTTAACTAAAAATATTTTGAAAAGAATATTTTCTTGGTAAAGTTTTGAACTTAGTTTTTGGTCCTTTTCTCGATCTTCTATGGTCCATTTTGGGAAAAATTTTTGGCTACAAACTTTGGTAGTTGTGGAGATAATTTTTTAGAGATTTTGTTTGAGATTTCAGGCATGGAACCTATTTTTCCCATTTTAGGTGCTATTGGCCTAATTTCACCCATTTTTCAAGTTTTTACGACCAATATGACCATGTTAACCTTGTGAATTATATTTTAATAGCTGAGTAGCGTCGGGAAGTTATCAGGAGGGGAAAATCTCAATTGGACTAGTTTGATATGTGAGGCATAGATTTTCAGATAGGCTAGGCTCTCCCTAAAGCTTATACTAAGTGAGACTATATGCATGTTCCACTGGAATATATATTAAGGAGTTGGTTGTGCTTTGTATGCATACCATATGTTGTTGTACGATTACACCCTATGTTGGTAGCTATGAATACTATAATTTTGATATAAGCTAGTACTATTGTTTATAGGAAGGCCTAATAAGGGTCGTATATAGGGTGATGTTTTGGAGTAGGTATGTATTCTAACTTAACTGTTGTCTGCGGGAGTATGTTACTAGATGTTAGTGAGATATGATGGTCCTGAGGCTACTTGATGAATACTTGTCGTACTATGACTTGATTGCTAGTTTAAATATGATTCCATTAGGTCTAGCAGTTGTGGATACTTATGATATCACTGTTGTTACTATGCTTTACTCTTATTACTTATGGTTGACTTGACTATAGCATGTTTGGCCTATTAGACTTGATTTTACACAGATTATTGAGACATACGCTCTTATGTACTACTGTTAGCTATTGGGTTTTGATTCTACTTACCTGAGGCTGGGTTTAGTTATCATTATTAGATGGATTGTGATAGTTTGCAATTATGCGGGGTTGATTGTGTGTGGGATACCTATACTATGATTGTCATTGCGTACGTTAACTCTAGGCACAATATGACCTTAGAATTCCATATCAGGATAAATTGGTTGAATGATTGATAGTTTCGATACCTCGACTCCTAGATGATGCTTCCTATGCTCTGAGTTCCCTTGTCTATGTCTAAGAGTTTGAGTCTTTGGTGATGCTTCTTGTGGTCTGAGTCTCGATGGCTATGACTAGGATGCCGATTCTAAGGTTTGAGCGCCTGCTAAGATTTGGGTCAAGGACCCTGTTAATTCCATTTTAGGGGCTAGGCCCCGTGATTAATATTTTGAGTTGTGACACTAATGTTTATGCTAAGGGGATTCTTTCTCTCCTGGAAGATGCATCCTACCATTACGCATATGTATTTTGGATCGGGTGCCACATTCCAGCATAGGTTCAAAGACTCGATTAACATGTGATTGTTAGAGGTGAAGTCCCAATTGATTACCCCTAGATCCATATACCTATACACATCCTAATTATGTATGGTGTACATTTAGGGTTATGGGGGCTCTGGGGGTATTCAAGCATAGATACTAGGGTCTTACGCGCATGTACAATTGACCCTTGATCTGGTGATATGGAGAGTTGGGATCTGTGATGATTTTATTGGGTTCAGTGATGTTCTGTAGATTAGATTGTGTGCTGGTGTACCTTTCAAGTTTATGGGGGCTCGAGTATCATATAGGCGTAGATACTAGGGCCTTGCACCTGCCACAGATCGATGATTTAGTTTAGTTGAGGTTATGAGGTTTATTTATTAGATTATTGCTTTGATCTTCATTTGAGCTTCATTATGTACATTATTTCACTTAGTCGAATGATGATACCTATTGGGTGCTTTATTCAGGTAGACACCCCTACTCTCTGTATCTTCCCATGGTCCAAGTCTAGGATCTAGCGGTAGGCACTGATTTAGGGGATTCGAGAGTGCGTAGGAGACTTCATTTGGGTGAGCATCGATAGATCTGGCTATATCGCAATCTCCTTCCTTTTGAGGGTTGTCTTTTATTTTCAGACATTACCCTTGTACAGTAGTGACTTTTACTTATAGAAGCACTCCTGGTTTTATATATTATTATGATCTTTGATCTATATATATGTATAGATATGTAACTGTCTTTATTGTAACTCTATACAGTTGACCTCCAGGTTATGGGTAGGTTTTGATTATTTATATTATTGTTTTGGTTATGGTTTTGACTAGTGAGTTAGGACAGGTATCCAGGGGTTAGGTAATTAGCTTTCCCATAGGTGGAATCTATCAAGTGCCATTATGACTAGGATCGGATCGTGACAAAATCACCCCAAAATCGAGCTCAATGTTAACATTGGTGAAACCCGATCCATTTTAGGCAATTTTGTACTTTCCAAAGATGGATGTCAAGACTATCACACCTCTGCGAATGGGGAGAAGAATCCATGAACACAGTGTTTTGAAGAGATAAGCATCCGCAAATGCGGAGAACATGTCTCTTGCACCAGATATCACCATTTGCTCAACACTCACAATCATATAATGGACCCTCAGAATTCATCTGGAACCCCGTGAATACAACCCAAATATGCAACTGTACTAGAATTGACATTCCACACTCAATAGAACCATTGTAATTCGAGTTTAAGGCCTCCTTGGCCTGGGACTCAATAGAACACAAAGAAACTAGTTAAAACTCCAAATACCCGAACTGCCTCAAAAAATCTAAAAATTATAATGAAATCATTTCTAGCGTTAGTTCCACCAATTGGAACCACTATAATTGTTAAAATTTTGATTTGAGTTTCCAAACTCTAAATGCTGACCAAAGCCAAACTATGATACAAATTCAACTAAAATACAACTCTGGGTCCAGAATCTCCATTTTAATTCTAAATTCAGTTCCGTCAGTTCTCCTAGACCAGATTTCACATTCCAGAGCTGATGGAATTGAGATAATTGTATTTTGACATCCGAAGATTCTACTTACCTGAGGCTGGGTTTAGTTATCATTATTAGATGGATTGTGATAGTTTGCAATTATGCGGGGTTGATTGTGTGTGGGATACCTATACTATGATTGTCATTTTTAAAAACTCTATCTTGAGTAAAATTCCAACTTTTTACAAGGTTTATTGAAATCTAACTTTTAGACTCAATCGAAAATGACTCAAGGCAACTTTCAGGGTGGGAAAAATGGTAATTTTATCAAATACCAAAAATGACCTTTGAGGTCTTTACATTCTTGTTAAAATTTTTTATGAAAATAATGACCTCCGAAATTAAGGTAATGCATGCAATAATTAAATGCAAATATACTTGAACTCACATAAAAGCTAAAAAGTATGCATAATAAATAGTCATGCAAAGTACTTTAATTGACTGGACTTCACTTCTAAAATTGATATGCTATGCTTTCTCTTTTGGAAAATAATTATCCAGACTATGTAGAAATGAGAGTTCCTCATGAACTCAATTAGAGTTCATTAGAAAATAAGCATGGACAACTAATCAACTAATAGAATCATATATGAGAACACAATCTCAATGAATTTACATAGAATTCAATAGCAAGAATCAAGATCAATTTGGAATTTCAAAGAACTTGGGTTGAATCTCTAGATTAAGCTTTTATTAACTAAAATTAGCTGAAGGGCATGAGGACGGATTTAGTCAACACTCTAAGTAGCCTTACATACTTGGAATAAAGATTGGACAACAAAGGTTGAAGGTTGGACTTGAATTTCTTGAACCCTAGCCTCTCCCTCCTCTCCTTATCTCTTGTTCGTAAAGTCTTAGAGCGTTAATAAGAGGAAACTAGAGTTTAGGCACTTAAATGGCTAGTTTTGGTCTCAAAAAGATGTGGGTAAGTATAGGAGGGGTGTTGAAAGGATCGGAACGCCCCTCCCTGAAAACCAAAAAAATGGTATTTAGATTGAGTAAGTTCGCATTTCATTTCAGTTTATTTTTTTGGAACACATTTGATATATGTGACTTATGAACAATTCATAAATCAAATTCAAGGCATGCAATTTATAGCCATGTCTACGATACAGACTTGCTCTGTACTCTTCTGGTTCATAAATACTTTTAAAAAATATTCATGCACAAAATTTCTACCTAGGTCCAGGATGCAAATCTGCTTTACCCTAATTTTTTTTTTTTGAATTTTCTCTTTTTCATGATTTTAGGTCCAGTCTTAGCTAGGAAAACTTGGTTATTCTAGGATAGTATGGGGTGTTATACTACAACTACAGAACTATTTTCAATTAACACCATATCAAAAAATTATATGGACAATTTAGGTAAAATAGTATTACTAGTTTATACACATATATTTATTTATGATTTCGCTACTAGAAGTATAGCTATATTAGTAGGAAAACAATATGAATGCTAGTATTACTATATCTAATCTCAGGTAATTTTAGATTGACTATATGATTCTTCAATGATCATATTGTCTTTTTATTTCACGTGTTAATTTGATGAACTTCTTTTTAATTATACTTTAACATAATAAACAAACATACAAATAAAATATTATTAAATCATTAAATGGTATCGTTTTTCAAAAAAAGTTATTTTTAAATAAAACTTTCATGTTAATAAATTTTATTAAAAATTAAAATAAACTAATTGAATGACTTTGTAAGTAAAACATCTACAATTGGGTGACTTTTTTGTGAAAAGGGCTCATAGTTGAATGACTTTTGAATTAAGAATCAAAATTGAGCGAATTTCTATGAAAAGAGCCCATAGTTGAGTGATTTGTCAATTAAAAATCAAAATTGAGTGACTTTCTATGAAAAAAGCCACAGTTGAGTGATTTTTGAATTAAAAATCAAAGTTTAGTTGCTTTTTGTGAAAATAGCCCAGAGTTGAGTGATTTTTGAATTAAAAATCATAATTTAGTATCTTTCTATGAAAAGAACCCATAGTTGAGTGATTTTTGAATTAAAATTCAATATTTAGTAACTTACTATGAAAAGAGCGCAAGTTGAATGACCATTGAGATATTATCTCCTTAAATATGACATACAGAAAGTTAGAATTAAAGAGTTATCAAAAAACAAAGAGACAAAATTTTTTGAATTGACTAAAATATAAAGAAACACTTTAAATTGAAAACGGATGAACTAATTGATATAATTTGTATCTGGTAAGCAATCAAGACTAAATTATTTTGAACACAAATCAGTAGATTATCAACATCTTACTTAATTACACTTCTCTAGAATATTGACTATACTAGTTATTGATTTGTACAAAGGTAGATTTTTTAAATATAATATTATTCCTATCTCTATGTAATAAATTGGCCAGATTTATCCTTCATTTAGTATAAGGAGGTAGAAAGAAAAAAGAGGAACAAAAGGAAGAGAACAATAATTCAAAATCTCCTTTGTTTTTTTTTTTAATCTTAAAATCTTCCTAGGCTAAGTGATGGGTTGTAAGGAAACTGAGAACTGTCATGACCCAACCCCGTGGGCCATGACTTGAGCCCGAATTGGACACTCAGATGCAAATACCAAATCGGACACCAATTTAGATCCAGAATCTAACCTGTGTCTATTTTTTTTCAAAAATTTTGACAGTGTTTCCTCTGTTTTATGGACTACCCACCTACATACAGATACATCCCAGCATACCACACAAGTGTGTGTATATATATATATATACGTGGGCCGACAAGGTCACCGCTACGGTTAAACCGCCCAACATACATAACCTACATACAGAATCATACAAACTACCGAATCCCATACACACAGGCGTCCGCAGAACTCTGAAGATGGGGCAGGGCCCCCGTCATACCCTTAAATGTACATGAATACAAACTAAAGAAATAAGTAAAGCTTTTATTAACTAAAATTAGCTGAAGGGCATGAGGACGGATTTAGTCAACACTCTAAGTAGCCTTACATACTTGGAATGAAGATTGGACAACAAAGGTTGAAGGTTGGACTTGAATTTCTTGAACCCTACAATCAGAGATCCTAAGCTGGCTCGCTACCCTGTACGTCTGTCCCTGCGAGCATGAAATGCAGCCACCGAAGAGAGGGGGTCAGTACGAAGGACGTACCGAATATGTAAAGCAGAAA
>DF358148.1:129751-145639 GCA_000787875.1 Solanum virginianum | reverse complement strand
ACGAAACTTATAATATTAGCTAAGTTTACTAAATCATGCCATAGACCAAAAATGCTTTACATACCTCTCTTTCTTCGTCAAACTAACCTCAGCGTCAAGTCAATCAGACTTAGTCTTTCGGACGTTCAACGTCTACAAAAATCACAATAGCATTTATGATTAATTAAAATCCTCTTCGGGTCTTAAATTCCAAGTTACTCCAAATTTTATAAAAATTTTGCCAGCACTTCCCTTAGAATATAGGCTTCCCCGAGACTCAACTTATCTCAAATTAGTCAACAACACTACAACAACAACTCAACAACACCAACAGTCCTTTTTAGTACCCTTGCCACACCAAATCCATTTAGATAACCTCACTTTATCAAAATTACAAAAACTGGGCAGCAGCTATATTTACATATACATACTGTTCAAGCCCTCATTTACCTTCCAAGTATCATATTTTACCATATAAACGCCAAACATATACTTACAACGCAACAACGCAACATTTAAATACTTACATAGGCCTTAATTCGAACCATCCCTCATGTATACATACAAACAATTAAAAAACAGGGCAACATACAAGTTTAATACATACTTACCATATTCAAACACTCCTATATACTCCAAGAATCATATTACATCATTCAAACGTCAAATGCCAACTTCCAACGTTAAAACATAACATTCCATTACATATAAGTATCCAAATTCGACCAACACCTCAAAAATATATGCAAATAATTTCTAATACTCCTTTCACCCCACAAGAATCATTTTTACACAAACTAAACACAAACACATAATTCTAAGACCAAATAACTTCATATACCTACATATCCCATTTCGAACCCAACACCCCAAAAACACTTCTTTCACCCCACGAAGATCATTTTTATGCCAAACAAACACAAGCACATGGTTTCAAAACAATATAAACCCATATTCATACATATCCCCAATTTTGAACCCAATTCCAAAGCTCACAACTCACTTAAACAAGCAATCTTTCATGGTTTTCTTTCAATATAATACACACCAACATACATATAAGCTTTAAATTTAATAAGGACTTCAAATCGCCAAATTCGAATTACGAAGTATTTTCTTGACAAACCAACGCTTCTACGCTACTTGGGGAAACAAGATTACAATCAACATACATTATAAACCCCTTTAAGGACTTCAAATCGCCAAATTTGAATTTTAAAGCGTTTTCTTGACAAACCAAAGCTTCCACGCTACTTGGGGAACCCAATATACTAGGCTTGTAGCGTCAAAATAGTTGAAAGATCAAAAAACGCAAATTGTTGGGCACTGCTACAGTAACTCGAGGCCTCTCTGGAAAGTTCTTGAGCTTGGAAAATCTTCTAAGTGTTGGACTTGTTCTTCTTTTACAAGACTTAAGGGAGCATATATTTATCTTTTGTCTCTTAAGACCCCACCCCACACTTGGTCCAATAGGATCTTAACACCAAGGGGGTGGGGACAAACTCTTTTAATTACCAAGAATCCAAGTCTAGAATTTAACACTTAAGTCTCAAATTTCCCAAAAATTACAACATTGGTCCCAAAGTCCGTAATGGTTTCACAACACCACAATTCTAGTTTTAACAATAACGTAGATGTTCCTTTGGCCTATGTTGGCCTCAAAATTCTTTTGGTTAATTAGGATGCAGCATCTTTTTGTCAAATATAACAACAAATTTTGAAGGACATTCTTTCAAAGGTACATTTATATTATATCTCTTTATTTTCTCTAATGTGTGTTAACCTTTCCCCCCCTATTTTTTTGTTGAATCTTCCTGGTAAAATTAATACTTATAATCTATAGTTAAAGAGGTGAATTTCTTTAAAATTAATGATTGATGTTTGTTTTGTTATGATATATGAAATTTGTAATTAAATTCAAATTTATTTGGAGTAGATTTAAGCGTTGAAATTCATAGAAGAAAATTATTTTATTCTATTGACAAACAAAAAAAAAAAGCAGATGCACATGAATAAAACTTTTAGTCAATTTTAACATGTGTTTCAACTTTCAGTCAAATGCACAGGTATAAATTGATAAACTACAATACTGTAAGACTGTTGTTTGAATAAATTGATGGTTGGAATTGTTATTTACGATGCTTGAGAACATAACAAATGGATCTAACATATATAGCTAAATTGTTATCAAATTATCTACATAATAGATGTTTCAGAATATAAGTTTTTTCTAAATTTTTTTTATGGACTGTCTAACATGAGCACTTTACTTTTGCTTAATGCTCAATTAGAGCAGATTATTGTGTACAAATCTAAAGAAAATTACAGTCATATGTAAAAGGTTATGGACATGTTCAATCTTATGAAAATATATTCATTTAATTGTCAAATTTATCAACACACTAGTTGAGTTGTATTTTAAATGGAAAAGAATCTTTTGGATTCTTAGGCAACAAGATTAAACTAACTTAACCAAGACTTGAATGATATTAGTAACCTAGTATCAATCAAATATCCCTTTTTATATTTCTAATGTAATACTATTAGTCATCTCATACTACCTTTATGAAAATGTGCTACAACATATGTAACTTTATTGTGAAATATTTTTGAGTTTGATTTTTGATCATAGTTACTGCAATCAAACAAGCAATAGTATTGTCTATTCTCCGGCAACATATCGACCAATTCGACTTGGTTATGGTGGATGCTAACATGCTTGAAATTACCTTGACTTCATCAAGTCCACTTAACACATCAAAGACAAACCTATCGTTTGTAAGACTATTTTCTCAAAATCTTTATTATTTTATATGGTCTAGTATGTACTATTCAATAATTCAAAAAGTGTATTTAAACTTGTTTATGTCGCTCCTCCTTATAGAACTTTTTCTACTGTAACAATAGTGTTTTAAAAAATTGATTTCTAAATACATTAGTGTTACATGTAGTTTATATATGTATATAAATATTTTTTTGGGTCAAATTCTATATTTATTTATGTTCCTTAGAGAAGTGGTGTATATATTTATGAAGATCTAACTTCTCTCGACAATTTCAGATTCCTCATTTTATGTTTGGTTCTGATTTTTCAATTGTTGGTTTAGTGATGTCTGAGGAGGTGACAATGGACATAATATTAGAAGCAAAAGCACAAGGGGCATTACACGTTTGGAGGAAGTCATCCATTTCATCAATCAAACTCAAGAATGTATGGCAACATGTGAATTGGCACAAGAAGGAGGCAAATCATGTAAATTACAATACAATAAGGTTAATCAAGTTGATGCAACGGATAACTCACCTTGTGCTAAGAAACTGCAAGATAGAAAGGGAAAAGGCAAAGTAAATTGCTTAGAGATTTATCAAAATCAAGTGGCAGGTTCTAAGAGAATGAGCAAAACTAATGAGGAAGCATGATTTAAAATATGTGGTACTTTAGAAAAGGATATTACCGTAGAAAGACTAGAAAAGAAAAGATGACACCTGCGATGGACACCAGATCTTGATAAGAAGCTGGACGAAGTTGTTCGCGAGTTAGGAGAAAAAGGTAAGTATTTAAAGTTTTGGTTTCTATTCCAACACGGGGAAGTAGGAAAAAAAATTTGGTTAGGAAAAATTTTAAGTAGACATTCTGAATGTTCACAAATTTACTGTCAAATTCTCATTGTTTGTCTTACCATGTCTATTTAGCCCCTACCAGACTGATTTTGGAAAGGATGTGTGTGCCAAATATGACTACAAAACAACTCACCTACTATCTAAAGGTATCCAAGAATGAAAAAATTAGATTAGATATCCTAGTTATGACATTTATGATTCATGGTTTTGTCAAATTTTTCTAAAATATTTCATCTTTATGCAGAAAAATAGGTCCCAAAAACAACAAGCTCTAAACATTCAAGTAGCTGCTTCAACAAACTTCAACGAGGGACATTCTTCCGAAGTGTTGAATGCAAGTGATTTCTATATGAATTTCAATGAACCATGCCAAAGAGCTTACATACCTCAACCACTTGATGTTGCGTTGGTAGCTTCACAGAGAGCCGACATACCTCAACCACCTGATGTTCCTTTGGCAGTTTCACAAAGAGCCGACATACCTCAACCACCTGATGTTTCTTTGGTAGCTTCACATAGTCCGAATGATTATTCCTTAAACTGGTGGAATGAATGGGATGAGTTTCTAGAATTTGATGATTTTGAGCTGAAATAATGCTAGAAAATCAGAATGTCAGATCATACAACTGGCTAGATTATATTATGTTCCTATTTTTGGAAGCTCAACCCAAGATGTGTCCCCGCAAGATTAGTTTGAAACAAAAAACAGTGATTCCTATGCTTAAGATTTATTATGAAATTTAATAATATTTATATTATTGCTGGTAAAAGCTAGTATCCTAGATATACATTATTTCACTTCTAGAGAAATTCATGGCTTTTATCTATTAAGATATAATGTAATTGAAAATGTTATTCGTTAGCTTTTATATTGATCTATCGTGATTGACTTGTGTAGAAATCAAACAATATTTATCTTTTATTTTTTTGTACGTCTAACAATCGAATGAATCTTTTCTTTTCATATTGTGTGTTTGCTTTAGTCATAAGCCATGGATGATCACCTTCTTGAATCAATTTTCATTATGTTTGTATCATACCTTTTTTTAATTTTATATTTCTTGAAATAAATTTTATTCTTAAGAGAAGATAGTGTGATTTGTTCTATTGATGTTTTATGAAGGAATATTAAAGAATGGAAAAGGAAACCAAAGAACTAAAGTGAATTATTTGTCAAAATGTTCTCTCTATTCCTTCGATCCCATTGTTATCAAACTACTTCAATAAAAGTCAAATAATAAATTATTCATTAATTTTAGGCGACATCGTTAATGTTATGAGTGTTTTTAGTTGATCATTTGAATCAATGCCTAACAATGATGTTTCACAAGGAAATAACTAGAATAACGTCTCTGTCGAACTTGACACAATATAAGGCTCAAAAATGAAAAGACGAATAGCAGGGAAAGTAAAGAGGAGAAACTAAAACTATCTGCAGAGAAAAGCTAATTGGTGGTTATTTTATTCAATATGGTAGTAAGCCTAATATAGACTTACACTATTTGTGGAGTCATACTCCTGCTAAACAACTAATACACCAATTTTCCTAAACTCTAGGAAAAGAAATCTGCCATACTAGAAACTAGGAAAAACATTACATGTGCTAACAAAATAACAAAAGTAACAACCAACTAAAAAATAGCTACTGCCAAGACTGAGTCAAACTAGAAAAATGAGCTGATGTTGCAGGATTTTAACACCTCCTCTCGACATCAACTCTCATCATAGCCATGCCTAGCTGCTGACAAAAACTTTCAAACTTATTGAAACTTAAGCCTTTTGTGAACAAGTCAGCAACTTGTTTCTCTGTGTTAATATGCTTCAAGTCAATCTCTCCTTGCAACACCTTATTACGTGGGCTAACAAAATAACAAAAGTAACAACCAACTAAAAAACAGCTACAGCCAAGACTGAGTAAAACTATAAAAATGAGCTTAACACCTCATCTCGACATCATCTCTCATCTTAGCCACGCCTAGCTGCTGACAAAAACTTTCAAACTTATTGAAACTTAAGCCTTTTGTGAACAAGTAAGCAACTTGTTTCTCCGTGTTAATATGCTTCAAGTCAATCTCTCCTTGCAACACCTTTTCCCTGATGAAATGGTAGTGTATTCAGACATACTTCATCCTTGTGTGAAATACAGGATTTTCAGCCGAACTGATTGTTGATTGACTATCACCGAACAAGGAAACTGCATAGCCAACAAGTTGTTGTAGATCCTTCATCAACCGCATAATCCATATACTTTCTTAAGTTGTGACTACTGCTACCGATACTCTATTTCTGTGATTGACAACAATATTGTTGGCTGCCTCTTGCTGCACCAAGAAATTGCTCCAACTTCAAGCTTAAACACAAAGCCAGTAGTTGAACGATGGGTGTCATGGTGTCCTGCATTATCAGAGTCACAATAACCGAGCAACTTGCATTCTTCACATTTTCGTGTCCTACATTATCAGAGTCACAATAACCGAGCAACTTGCATTCTTCATATTTCTTATATAAAAGGTCATAATTAATTGTTCTTTTCACATATCTTAGAATTCACTTAACAATCTCCATATGCTACTTCTTTGGCTTGTGTATATAGCGACTCATCACACCAACTGCAAAGGAAATATCTAGCCAAGTTTGAGTTAAATAAATCAAACTTCCTACCAATTGTTGATACATCGCCACATATTCTAAATCTTTTCCTTCATGTGAAAACATCTTGGCATTTGGTTCGATTGGAGTTACAATTAGCTTGCAATCCAATATTCCAAATTTCTTCAACAATCTTTGGAATACTTTTGCTGATGAAGAAAGATTCCTCTTTGAGTATGATCAGCCTCCAGACCAAGAAAATGATTAAGCTGTCCAAGTTCTTTCATATGAAATTGGACAGATAATTTTTCCTTTGTTTGAAAAATTTCTTCTTCATCATCACTGGTTACAATTAAATCATCGACATATACTAGCACTATAGCTAATTGCCCCCCATCAACTTTGACAAACAAACTTGAATCTGCAGATGTAATTAAATAACCACTTTGAGTTAAAAATTCAGCAATTTTACCATACCAAGCCCTTGGCGATTGCTTTAATCAATAGAGCGCCTTCCGTAGCTTACAAACATATCCAGGATGTTCTTTATTCTGGAAACCCATTGGTTGATCCATGTAAATCTCCCAATCTAGCTCCCCATGTAAAAATGTATTTTTAACGTCCATCTGCCATAAATTCCAATCTTTGCTAGCAGCAAGTGCAAGTAAGACTCGCATAGTTGTAAACTTCACCACTGAAAGTTTTATCATAATTTGAACCATATTCTTGAGTAAATTCTTAGCTACCAAATGAGATTTATGCCTCTCTATCAACCTATCTGGGCGACATTTCATTTTATAAACCCATCTGCAAAATATAGGCTTCACATCTTTTGGCTTCAGCACAAGTTCCCAAGTTTGATTTTGTTCTAATGTAACAATCTCCTCCTCCATCTCTCTATTCCATACTAAGTCTTGAGTTACTTCTTCAAAGCTTTATAGTTCTTTTCTAGATTCATCTTCTACTTGAAACGACCCCAAAAGCGCCCATAAATGTGCCTCGGAAGTGTCCGAAATTGTAATTTCCATATATCTCAAAATCTGTGGGTTATTTCAAAAATTCAACTTCATATTCTTGTTCAGGGGGCAAAATTGAGTGGGACATATGTCTAGCTTGAATTTTAGAACAACCATTGCAAAATTTAAAATTTTTAGGTGAGCAAAAACCAGTGAGCCTACGTGCCCCTACCGCGACGCGGTTGGGGCGCGCCAATGCATTTTTTTGTGCCCAGTTATTTTATTCAGGTCCAAGACTTTTAGGTCTTTGGCTTAAGTCTTCCCATACGTGAAAATACCTATACTTACCCATATTTCACCTTCATATCATATAAGATATTCCCCAATAATTTCTCAAACACTTAGACTAATGATTCATCCAAATTCAAGTGTCCTAAAATCATTCCAGATCTCAAGAAACTCATTCAACCTTCAAGTTCTCATTCAATTTAGGTCAAGCTTATTTATATTATTTAAGACCATCGTGGGGCCCCTACATCAATCAAAGTTCAAAGAAATTTTCGTTGGCTAAGTTTTGCACAAGTATCGGTAAGAGGATCCACTTTAAAGGGGTATATATCTTAGCACACAAAGAAAGAGGTGTCCCATGAACTACCAAAATAAAGCTCTTTGAATTACCTTTCTAATGCACTTGGTTTCACCTTATTTAGAGTTTAGATGACGAAGTTATGCCCATTTTCGTAGAACTCATATGTGCAGGGGTATATACGGGTTTCCACCTTCCATTTCATTAATGGCATTCCATAAATTTAGTCATTTCTATTGACCTTTTTAGGATTCTTATGCTATCTTAACACTTTCTAAAGGCCTAAACCCTTTCCTAAAGATCAAATTCACTCCTCCCAATCGGAATACACTCTCAAATTCTCTCAAGAGCCTCTATCAAACCTCCAATATAAATTCAAGGAAACTCAATAGCAAGCTTTGGATTCCAAGACTCACTTCCAAACTTCAAGTCTTTCTCAACTCAATTTCAAGAAATTCAAGGTCTAAGGTATGTGGGTTTCATCCATGGGTACCTTTCACCCATGGAGTGCAACCCTTCCTTTTCATGAAAATTGCATGTTTTCAAGTTGTATTATTTATGGGTGACTTAATATGAAATTTGATTACAAATTATGTTGGGTTTTTAATGAAATGTTGATTAGAAACACGTGTCTACCTGTTTCAAGATTATACTATGAGATTCTTTTTCTATTGTGACTATGGATGTTTTGGGTATTCAATTATGGTCTATTATGAGATTTGATGATGGATTTCAATGTATATTGTATGATAGTATTACCAAGTGTTGGTGTGCTGTTTTACTTCAAGTTTTATTGCATGATTCCACTCTTGAATTATATGATTTTACACTAGCACTACACACCCGTCAAGTGTTTGATAAAGTGTCTGGTTTATAATTCTTTAGTTGTTGAAAGCCTAATGCTTGGCATATGAGATATATGACTTTATGATGATGAAAGTATGTTGTATATGTGTTAATTTCATGATAAGCTTCTATAATTTTATGTGTTGACCATAACCTTGTTGAGGGGTTAGTACCTTGACCACTTTGATGGAGGGTGTTAAGTCCATTAACCTTGTTGGAGGGTTGGTACCTTGACCACTTTGATGGAGGGTGTTAAGTCCATTGATCTTGTTGAGGGGTTAGTACCTTGACCACTTTTATGGAGGGTGTTAAGTCCATTAACCTTGTTGGGGGGTTGGTACCTTGACCACTTTGATGGAGGGTGTTAAGACCATCAACCTTGTTAAGGGGTTGGAATGTTGACCACTTTGATGGAGGGTGTTAAGTCCATTAACCTTGTTGAGGGGTTGGTACCTTGACCACTTTGATGGAGGGTGTTAAGTGCATTAACCTTGTTGAGGGATTGGTACCACGATTATTGCCAAGGGGGTGTTAAGTCTTGGATTTTGAGTACTAGTTTCTTGGTGTACGATGATAGTCTCTCTTTATCTACGTAATATGTTATATATAAGCATGTTTTACTTCAAGCATCATTCATACACCTCATATTGTTAATATACTATTCATTGCTTATGACTATGCATTTTGTCTATAATTCCTATGTCTTATTGCATTGCATCTTACATACTTAGTAAATTCAAATGTACGAATGCATACTCTATGCCAACATGATATCACCATGTAGGAACCGGAGCTCGTATTGATTCTCCTCGTGGCTAGATGGATTTTTCATGTTACTTTTGGTGAGTCCTCATGTCTAGGGACAATATCTATCTTCTTTTATGCTTATGTTTAGAGTACATCTTGTATATTTTGGAATACTTATGACCATGAAGATGAGCTTGGTTGCTTGTCTTGGCCCCCACTAAGTTCTATGTCTAGAGGTGTTGTTGGACAAGTTATGTATTATGCTTTAAGTTTGACTCATTTATGTTATTCAAGTGTTTAACTCTTTCCTTTAGTGCCAATTTCCCTTATTTATGTTTCCTATGTTGTTCTATTTTGCTTCTGCGAGCAAGGATGTGTGTATGATATGCTAAGAGGCTTCTTTCAGATTCCTTCAGGCTCCTCATTCGCCGTGTCACATCTAGGCTCTATTTTGGGTCGTGGCACTACTATTGCTTCATTGGCATATTTGGGGTTCTGCTTCTGAATCTGTTCTGGCCTTCTTGTTTGAGATTGTGGAGCAGCTGGTACTTCTCTGTTTCTTGTCTCACTGCCTTCACATGGTGTCTGTTGAACAATTAATTCCTCAAAACCATGAGTTGTACCTTTTTCAACATCGACAGTTTCACTTGATCAAAAATAAGCAATATGCGACTTATTTTTCAGATTAGTTTGGTTTGGTACTATCTCCTTTTCGGTAGACCACCATGAAGAAGTTTCATCAAATATAACATGTCGTGATTTATAACACCTTCCAGTTGTAGGGTCATAACATTTCCACCCTTTTCTTTGATTATCATAGCCTACAAAAATACATCTGATAGCTTTCTTGTATATTTTTCTACATAAATGATCAGGTATAAAAACATAGCATACATATCCAAATACTCGCAAGTAACTCACATTAGCTTTCATATTCCATAACTTCTCAAAAGGTGAAAGAAAACTTAACCTTTGTTGAGGAAGTCTGTTGATGACAAATGCTGCAGTCCTTATTGCTTCTGCCCAAAATATTCCTAGAACATTTTTGGCATGTAACATAGTGCGACATATTTCTACTAATTGCCTATTCTTTCTTTCTACAATGCCATTTTGCTGCAGCATGTATGCACAAGAATATTGACGATGAATTTTGTATTTCCTTAGGTACTTAGAGAAATCAATTGAGCTGTATTCCCCTTCATTATCCATTCTTAAACAACGTATTTTCTCGCCCATGTCTCTCTCATTTGTTTCCTTGATTTATTAAAGGAATCAGATTTTTCTTTCATAAAGAATACCTAGACATACTTAAAGAAATCATCAATAAAAGTCACCATGTACTTCATTCCACCATTTGATGATTACTTAACCGGTCCAGACATATCAGAATGAACCAATTGTAGTGGTTCATCAGTTTTAAATTTTGACTCTTCAAATGGCAACTGATGAGCTTTACTATATTGGCATCCTGAAAAACGATGTCCGTTCTTACTTCAAGTTGAGAAAGACCCTTGATCTTTGACTTCTTCATCATCATACTTACCTTGGAACAACTTATGTGACCTAACTAGCATACCACAGATCAGTAGTCTAATTATTTTTCATCTTTTCAACATATGCAGACTCGGGAGACATCACATAAACTAACTATAGCCTACGCCTCTTCATAATTGGATTTTCTAAGTTCTTGAGATCGTGATATATCCTTACATCATCAAGACGAAATAGAACATAAATTTTAGATGTTGTTAGTTATGACACTGAAAGCAAGTTTTTCTTCATACCTGAAACATGATAGATGTTTTCAATTGACATTTTATTGGCCCCTTATTGAAGAGAAACTGCCGTCTTACCAATATGAGCTATCGATAACCTTGAATTATTGGCTGTCACCATAACACGGCTACCATTGTACACTGATGGATCCTGCAATTTTTGTTTATCACCTGTCATATGATTTGCACAACCCTAATCAACTAACCAGTCATTCTCATGGATCAATTGATACAGATATTGTCGTTGTAAGTGCTAAGTCCTCCTCTTCTATAGCAAAAAATGCTTCAACATCCCAAGCATCTTCACTTTTCTCATTTGAATTAGACGTAGCAACATTACTTTCCATGGACTATTTCTTGAACCAACCGTCCTCTTTCATATGACCCTTCTTCCCGCAATAGAAATACTTTCTGTTGAATCTTTTGTCATTCTTGTGATTCTTCGAAACTTCTCTTGTGTGAAAATTTTTATCTCTATGAAATTTTTTCTACTTGGATCCACCAGTAGTATGATGCTTGAAGTTCTTGCTTTTGTAGGTGTAGCATGTACTTCTTCCTCATTTTTCAAGGAGAGTCCTGCCATTTGCTTCGCCAAAGCTTTTTTGCTAGTAAGAAAGTTTTTAAACTCAACAAGTAATGGCTGATTTGGTCATCCCTGTACAGCAGCAATGAAACCTCTGTATTTAGGTCTCAAACCATGGATAATAATTCTTTTTACCCTGGTCTCACCAATTGGTGCTGTTGAATCCAAATCTGAAATTTCACGACATATCCTCTTGACTTTGTGAAAGTACTGGGAAATTATAATATCATGTTGCTCCATTGATAATAACTCACTCTCCAAAAGTTGTAACGTTTCATCATTCTTCTTTGAGAAAAGTGCAGCAAGTGTGTCCTAAGCTTCTTTCGGTGATTTTACATCACAAATATGCTCCAACACATCTTTATCAACTGTTGTTTTGAGCGCAAACATTGCTTTGCCTGCTTTGATCTTCCACTTTTGCAACATTCTATTTGCATCCTCTTCCACTGGTTGTGTAATATCCCTTTCGTTGACAACTTCCCAGAAATCTTGACCTTGCATATACGACATTATACATGTTGCCCATGTATTATAATTTTGTTTATTCAACTTTTTGACTCCACAAACTACTTGAAGATCATTCATTGTGCTAGCTCGAATACCAAATGTCGAACTTGACACAATATAAGGCTCAAAAATCCGAAGACAAATAACAGGGAAAGTAAAGAAGAGAAACTGAAACAATCTGCAGATAAAAACTAATTAGTGGTTATTTTACTCAATATGGTAGTAAGCCTTATATAGACTTATAGAATTTGTAGAGTCGTGCTCCCACTAAAGAACTAATACACCAATTTTCCTAAACTCTAGGAGAAGAAATCTGCCATACTAGAAACTAGGAAAAGCATTATGTATGCTAACAAAATAACAAAAGTAACAACCAACTAAAAAATAGCTACTGCAATGACTGAGTCAAACTAGAAAAATGAGCTGATGTTGCAGGATTTTAATAGTCTCCAACTGCAATAGGAGTGTAATTGAGAGTTTGATCTTTGTTAGTTTACGAAATTTAAAATACTTCTACACAATCTACATTGATCACGTAACTTTCTAAGTTAAAAAGACCTTAGGGTGAAAGATTTTTTACCTAGAGTCACCCTTGATGATATTGTCAAGATATAAATAATCTAAAGTCCAAATTGTTACTATTAATGTAATGGCTTCAAATTCTGTCAAGCTTCAAGAAATTACATCCAAATGTATGGATACTTCTATTAATAATTGAGTAAAAGAAACCTATAAAATCAAGAAAGTGAATATGTATAGATTTTGAAAGAGTGTGTGTGTGTGGGGGGGGGGGGGTTAATTTAATTTTCTTCTTTTAATTAGTTACTATTGATCGACTCACTTAACTATTAGTCTACTAAGATAGTAAATAGTAAAATGCAGGAATAGAAGTGCGTAAAAGGAAATTCAACACCTAATTTTTTTTACTGGTTCAGATCCAATATGGATCCTAATCCAGTCTCCTTGGGTTGCAAGAGATATTTCTTCAAGCCTTGTAAGAAAGTGGTTACAAGGAATAAAAAACTTTAAACTACTCTCAATCTTTTTCTTGTTTCCTTTCATTCTTTCTTTTAATACAAACCTCTTTTTCAATTTTTTCTTCTTTTCTCTTTTCTTTTCCACAGTAAATCTAAATGAAATACAATGCTTTTTCAAAGATGAAGAGTGTGAAGAATGACTTGAATGCAGTAGGCTTGTATAATTTTTAAGATATCCTGATGCCTCCTTTTTAAGTGGAAGAGATTACATCCCAAAGGATTTGATTCTAGGAATTAGGCAATGAAGATTCCTTTTTCCAAGAATAAAGTAAGGCTTATGGAAGGCAAGGCAATTTGTTAGCTTGACAGAATCCTTCGCAATTCAATCACTGCTTGATTGATTTTTCAAATCTTTTCTAAACCTATCATTGCTTGATTGATCTTTCCAATCTTCTCATTATCTGATTGATTCCTTGATTGACCTTCCTAATTTTCTCATTATCTGATTGATTCCTTGATTGATCCTTTTTTCAATCTTCTCATTATCCATTGATTCGTTTTTCAAGGATAAGGCTTTTAAGGAATGCAGTAGCCAAATCTTCTCTTGATTGAATCCAAGGATGTGCAGAATCTTCTCTTGGTTGAATCCAAAGATGCTTGTAGTAGTAACATCTTCTCTTAATTGATTCTCTCCAATCCAAAGATGCTTGATTGATTCTATAGATTATTTTCCTTTCTCACTTAATTGGTTGATTCTTTTCGGTCTAAACACGCTTGATTGCTTTTCTTCTTGATTGATTCTTTTCCTTATGTTTCAGATCTTTTGATTCTAAATAGTTTGTTTCCTTTTTGGTGTGCTTCTCCTTTTCTTGAGTTGATCCAAGGGCCATATCACATTCCTTTGAGTTGGACAACTTTATAGGAGATCTTTGCTTGTTTCCTTTTTGAAGAGTTTCCTGTAAATGGCCATAAATCAAAATTAGAGAAATTAAGCACTAACAGATTTGTAATTTTAGCTCTAATATAAATTCCTTGTTTGCTTATTTTGTAGTTATTTTTCACGATCTATTTCCCAACTACTTCTCTTTTCCGTGGGAGATTCAGTTTTGTTATTATCTATTTGAATTATTTTACCATTCAAAGGGTATGTCCCTATAACATATGTTTTCAGATTCTTATTCAGTGCTATATAGTTTTGGTAACAGTTTTTATTATTAAGTTAATAACTCACAAAATGTTAGTATTGTTAACTAAGACTAAATTTTTATTTAAATTTGAACTCTCCTATAGACGGAAACATCACTTGTCAATGCAAATCTCTAATAAGTAATGTGAGAATGAAGATATAGAATTTATTCTTGATTCGAATCCCATTTTTCGTGTTGATATTTTTGAACATAAAATCAATAATTCCTCTTTCACTAGCAATGGTTTAAATAACCTCATAAAAAAGCATCCTACAATCATTAGGGGACCAGAGTAGTGTGAATTGCAATATTGCTTGAATCCTCTAATAGTGTGTCACGATTCCATTTCTCGAGCCATGATTGCACCTACCATATCCCACCAGTAGGTAAGCTAACCCATAGCCCAAAACTTTAAGTAATGCGTTTAAGGATGGAAACCAACAAGAATAATAATTTAGAAGCTAAAACAAAGTAATAAGTGAATAATACTAAAAAAATAATGCATACATACCATAATGATCCTGCCCAAATACTGGAAGTCACAAGTATAGAGATGTTACAGAATAAATACAAGCCTCAAAAAGTGGATAAAGGCTCAAATAATAAGTGCTGATAGCAAGTGCTCAGACCTGTATCACGTGAATAGATCAAGAGTGTAGTATAAGTCCGACAAAATAGGTATCCAGTAGGCATCACAGGTCCATTGTAGTAAAAATAATAAAAAATACTAGAATAAATCACAGACAAAAGTCAAGTATAGAAAATTGTAAAGATGTGCACACGGGTGTAAAGAGCAAGAAAACCCAAAGTAACTAACCCCAACTAACCTTCCATAAGTACATCTATGCACATTTGAAATAAAAACCTAAATGACCCCTATATGCCCACAGGTGCACAAGATAGCTAAATCTACTAAGAATCGAATCTGCTAGCATAGATTGAGATCATAGAACTAGAATGTTATTCCAAACTCATTGTACTAGAAAAATGACGAGGCCAAAGCATAAATTTGGATGCCTACTGACAGCATTTTTGAAGTCAAGGTCGGAATGTAAATCTGAATATGCGCTGAAAGTATCTCTAAAGTCAAGTTGGAGTGTAAATCTAGGTGCTTATTAGAAATCCACTGAAGTCGAGGCTGGAGAGTAAATTTTGATGGTCATCGAATGATATTAATAGTGCCAAGGCCACAGTGTAAATGCAAATACTTACTGGGGATATCAATATGATTGTTGAAGGTAGCCATATAAACATATAACAACAACTCTATCCATCTTAATTGAATCCAATATCCCAGACCTAAATCATAGATTAAGACCCACCCATTACCTTCATTATAGTTAACGAAATTGGAAAATTGAGATTTATGAGTGATAAGTCTTGCTGAATTGTTACTGCCTAACTAAGGTACACCTCTATCAGTCCCAGGTCCGCTATTACAGTCTACAAGTATATAAGTGTAATGACCTTGCCTGTCATTTTCAAGCATATATATGAAAATTAATATTTTTCCCTTTTGTAAGTTACATTGGATC